>LD351032.1:190285-207937 GCA_001465055.1 Ptychodera flava
TGCTGAAACATCCTAATATATTTGCTTAAACCTCAGAGTTATTTCTTTTGACTTATGTTTTGAGGCAAAAGTGACAGAATTTACACCAAATGTTACAAGTAATGACAGGAAATGGAGCTTCAAGCAAATAGAAATTGATCAAAATACCGGTAGCAAATGTGAGTTTATGATAATAAGAAATGGAAGGTATAATATCAATCTTTTCATGCTTGTGTGTACAGATGGTACTTTTGGCAATTCAATGGGACTATTTCATCATGTTTTACAAATGATTATGAAAGTTCTGGTACAGAAATTTGATCTCTTCTGGCCACATGGCTGGGATATTTTCAGCTCTGGGAAACACAAGCAAAGAGGGTACTGTAATTTTGCTTGTCTAACACAACATGGCAGAGCAGCAGCTACAGTATGTCAATTGTTAGCTCTCTTGACTGCCAAAGGCACAGATGAGGCAAAAAATATTAAAAGTTTGTAGTTTATCCTAGGTTTCTTGCTAAATTGGTGAAACATGATGACTTTTAATTTTTTGAGCTGGTAAGATCCAACATTAGAAAACTGGGACATTTACCAAAGTAAATGTAACATGCAGAAAGACAAAGATGACAAGTTCATAGTTGAAAACTGAGCAGTGCATAATGTATGACCCTAAAGATATTTTCTACAGTGCATACCTTTGTCATTGTTTCAGAATTGTTTTATTATTAAAATTGTCCAGATCAATGTACATGAGGATGAGAAATAAAAAAGTTGCCAAAAGATGATTTTCACTTAGTATTTTTAGTAAGACAATGTAACATGATATTAACAAACTGACCAGTTCATATCACATGGGTGTGTATCACAGTGATATGCTGAGTGTGTGTCACAGTGATATGCTGGGTATGTGTCACAGTGATATGCTGAGTGTGTCACAGTGATATGCTGGGTGTGTGTCACAGTGTTATGCTGAGTGTGTGTCACAGTGATAAGCTAGATGCATGGATTTATACTTGGAATCAAAAGCCTTGCCCTCAAAAGTATTTATCATTGTGGCGTGAACAAAGTAAATGATGCTCAGCTATCTTAAAGACGTTCATTTGAATTTATGGTTTGCTAGATCAATTAACTTACCATTTTGTTGAGCTTCTCTGTTCAGTGTCTCAGTTATCATCTGCATACAAGTAAGGTATTGCACATATGCCTCCTATGGAGTTGATCATAAAATGAAATCTGTTAAGAGCAAGCTAGCTATCATTTTCATGATACTTTCTTTTTTTTGAACTTTTAGTGATTTTATTGGTGGAAAGCTTACAGTGCCTGTCATTAAGGTGTACATTATACAGTTCTCAGTTATTGTTGGTAGTATTTTAACCCTAAGTTACCTGCCAAGTTCATAAAACCAGTGAAACAAAACATGTGCCATGTGGTGCATATTAACAAAGATTTGAAGATTTAATGGTCCCTGAAGTCAGAGGTGATGTAAACATGATTTTTACAGACTAAAGCTGCTATAACATACCAAACCAAGTGGGTGATACATGTCATTTTGGCACAATACCACTCTTTACTGACTTGGCAGATTGGGAAGTGATACTGTCTGGCAGGTAAAGGGTTAATCCATCTATAACGACATGTCTCTTATTTATCTTTTTCAGAGCAATTTTTGTATTGTGGAAGTCAATTTTGTTTGCCCTTTGACAAATACATACATGTACCAAATGATGATTTCCCATAATTCACTTTCAAAGTGGATAGATATTGTCAAGCATGTGATGATTGTAAGATAAATTGTTTCCCAAAAATAATATCATAAAGGGTGGCTTTCACAACAAGCATAAGAGACTCTTTTTAGGAATTATACATTTGTACCTGAGGATATCAGGGAATTTACATGAGATTAGAGACATGTCGTTATAGCTAGACAGTATACTTCCCCGTCTCATGTAAATTTGTCACTGCATGGTACAGAAATACTTTTACTTTAATTACCGGAAATGCTTTAAGATAGTAGAGTTAGATTCAGATTCAGATTCAGAAGGTCATCCTGACAGCAGTGATCTCATATTCCGCCTTTGATGACTTGAAGTTTTCCACTCAATTTTCTAATCATTTAATCAGCTGTGTTACACATTTACATTCTGGTACAATGTTTTCTCTAGCCTTTTCAATAACATGTACAAATACAGTCTTATCACACTACCTGATAGGAATATCATTTAACATCATCTGTTGTGTATTGTATTAATAAGAAAATTTCTTCAGGAAATTTTAAAATGTTTATTTTGAATGTATAATATTGCTTAGATGACAATTATAATTTATCATGAAGGATCACATTTTCAAAATTTTTAGCAATCATGTTTTCCTCTCATCTCACCGAGCAAATCAAAAGTCGAATAACATTCTCACTGTGACACATTTCAACTTTGCTATACCCAGTATTGTATTTGTCTGTACAAAATTGTGTCCTTCATCTGATTCTGAACATTTGGATATGTTGAGGTCGACTATAGATAATTGCATTGTGTCATAGATGCCAGCCTAGCCTTGAAAGTAATATCTGTAGGTCATTTCTTTACATGGTTCATAGTATAAAGAGAGAAGAAAGCGGTCTGCCATCTCAGCCACTGTGGCTGACGCTCGACCATGACTTCCATGGTCAGGTCGCCAAGGAGCTCCTCAAGCCACCGATGCAATGGTATTAAGCAGTACATCTCTCCGGCACGAATATTTTCATGTCATTTCACGGTTGATATTGTTTACATAACAAATACGGCTACACGTCCGCCAGTGCTATGATCTCTGCTTGCTGCTGGCACCTACTACATGTAGCTGGCGCACATCTGTGGACGTACTATCTCAATGCTATACGAACGGTATCAGACATGACAACATATTAGGAGATGGTATAGCGGTCTGCTTTAGTTTGAACATGGACGTACATTACGGCCATGTCGATAAAATATAAAGAGACGTTGACATTACCTTGCTTTTATTCTCTGCGTCCAACTGGAGAGCTAGGACCACCCTCTTCATTATGGACTGAAGAGGGCTAGCTTCTGCGTGTTTGGACTCCATAATGCTCATCAGTTGTATGACCGTAGGCGTTTCTCCATCCTATCAGAAGACACGACACAGGAAACACTGTACGGCAGGCATGTCCCACGAAGTAGTCGTCCTGTCATGTGAGGTCAGTTGGCGATGCGTGGGTTGTAAAGTGTACGGTACTCTTTGGCTCTTGATCTGTAACCTGTCGTGTGTATATGAGCGTATATGGAATCCCTAGCGTGGCGAAGATAAATATTTAGGACCCTTTATCCATGAGTAATAAATGAAAAGTATATATAATAATATGTACTTGAAATGAAAATGCCGATTATTTTAAGGAAATGAAAGCTGTTTTCGTTTTGCTGAAGTCAAAGAGTGTGGCCGTGCTGACATACAGCTACACAGTTCGAAGCCCTGCTTACCGTGCTGCTGTGTGGTGGCCGTATATAACACACAGAACGGTATGCGCAGGTCTTACACCAATGCACTTCCGGATTGGTGTAGGCCTATATAAACGAAGCATTTCGGCATTGTCAGAACGCTTGTTCGTCAGATGTGAAATTATCGTTGTACCGCTCGATGCACGAGCGATATAGGAGAAATTTATTTGAAATAGTATAAGAAATATGATCAATATTATAAGAATGAAAGATAAATATCATCAATATTGCAACAGGGTTTTAATAGCTCCCTTTGACTCCAACCAAGTGTAAGCTTACTTCAAAACTTCATTAAAGCTTAGGCTGCGTTCACAAATAACGAGGGGGGGGGGGGCTGGAGGAATCGCCATTGAAATATTTTTTTTTTCAGATGCCCCCCCCTCAATACCCTAAAAAATTTTCAAATGCCCCTCCTCTATATGATCAAAATTTTTTAAGTCCCCCCCCCCTAACTATCACAGGCCCGCATATTTGTAAAGGATTTGCGCGCAGAAATAATAAAAGAAAAGAACCGTGGTATATTGGCGATATACCACGGCTGGCATACGCGCGAGCTCTCAGCTTCAGCAAAAATCCGTTTTTGACGTTCCATGCCAGAATTTTAATATACTGTTATGATATAATAGCAATAAATCACACCCAGCGACGGTATACCACTCGATTTTGACCAGCTCACTTCATATATGCACTCGCTAACGCTCGTACATATATGTCGCGAACTGGTCAAAATCTCGTGGTATACCGTCGCTGGGTGTGCTTTATTGCTTAAATATTTCATAATTATATTCTTAATATTATACCGGGATATTATACTTCTTGCATTTTTCTTCTTGAGTTCACCCATGAGTTGGATTCACATACAGGGCTATATTTATCATACATACAAGATGATTCGCAGAACCCTGCTGAATGATATAGTTCCCGATTATATTGTGTAAAACCTTAGTGCGCATGATAGAGAAGCGTCAGATCTTAAATTGCTGAAGTGCCTCCATTGCCGTGCCTTGACATGATGGGTTAATAAAAGGTGAAATTCGTCGCCACCGTAGATATCCTAAAAGAAAATGCACATACTTTCACAGTTTTCTTTGAAAATTGTAAAGTCAGTTAGTGGGTCATTTTCATCAGCAAGATATCTCACTAAATGGTTATCCCCGCCTGAAATATAAATTAAGGTGACTACAAATTTGCATATTATTTCAAAACAGCAATTTAACGGCTAAACCGTTTTACAGAATTAGCTTGGAAACCATGACATGATTAAGCCATTTTTAGAAATAGTTGGGGACTTTTGAATTTTCCCTCGATTCCCTTCCTCGTCAAACTTTAACTAGTTGTTTAAAAATGAAAAAGAATAACTGATCTAATAAATTAAATTTTCGTTCCATGGCATCTCAAGTGTCTAATCTGTCTATGGTCAATGGTACTGGGTGGAGCGCATATAAATGTGGCTAGAAATCATATCAATACTTCCACACCTTGACATTCATTCATTTCTTCTGCACCAGTTTTGCGAAAAGCATACCAAGCAACAAATAATTTTCATCAAATATTTAAATCTAGGCACACTACATATTCCATTCGATGACAAATTTATTTACACTATATTTGTAAACTTGGTATCTCTGAATACATCAGTATATTTCGGATATCAATGAATCATATATTCATTTTTGCCCGCATTCATTTGTAGAGGGGGCCTATTCAGTTATGAATTTAGTATTTCAAATTTTATTATAACAAACAACACTATTTGCTACACCGTTTTCTAGTTCTTGTCATCATTTGTTTTGAGAGAGTGGAGGTACCATACCAAAGAAAAGTGAATTGTGTGTTGAAGAATGAATTATGCAGAGGATGATGCGGGTCAGTTTTTGCTAAAGGAACGAGTCAAGTTTTGAATTTATGACCTAAAATGACACAGAAGTGTTGAAAAATAAACTGTCAACAAACGACAGTTCAAAGGTCAATCCTGGATAGCCTCGTTGAAATGTGTCAGAACTTTCCCTCATTCAATATTTGCTTCATCATTTTTTTTGGTGAGTTATATTTATACATGTATAGGCCTAACACTTGATCAGTTGAAAAATGATCAATTCATTAAAACCTAAGTTTATGACAATGACCTTCTGTCATATAATTTTTGTTGGCATGTCCAAGAAACCAAAAAAAAACTGAATACCAAGACTAATTGGGTTATGGAATGGAAAAAAGCTTTTAAATCTCGTTCTAATACACTGGAAACGTATTCCGAAAGACACCCGTCTTGATCAGATGCGTAGACAATATGATTTTGTGTATGTAAACGGAAAATGTTTCTCTTTTACAAGGACTGAACGCTTTAACAACTAAGATTTTTATGACATTTTATTGCCAAACGTTTTATACGTCTGTATTGTGAAGATATGTGGAATTGTCATTTTAAGACTTACACTCAGCTTAAATGGAACTCCATTTGGGTAAATCAAACAATCTCTCTTTCAACTGATAGGAAGCCAGCTGAATTCAATTTCAAGATTGTTCACAACATCCTTTTAAATTGGGTGAAGTTTTTCCGTTGGAAAATCAGCGACACCGACAAGTGCTCTCTCTCTCTCTCTCTCTGTAAGGCTGTAAGGTTTCTGAGACATATCAGCATGCATTTGTTTCTGAATTGCAAAGAATAAGAAATTTTTGGGACCGTCTTTCCATTTTATTTGGCATGTTAGATATTCGGTTCAATATTAGCTATCAAATCATTGTTCTAGGTTACAAGCCTCTTCTAAACATGCCCTTATTTCGATTCATAAACTTCATTATTACAATAGCAAAATATTGTGTTTTCTCTGCATGGGTAAACTTCAACATCGATCCAAATATCCAGATCAATGACGTGCTTCAGTTTATTTTATAAGTATCTGCTCTGCACTTATCATATTCAGAGAATTAACAAAAGCAAGATTTATTTGAATTTTTTAGAAAACCCCTTTGTCTTAAGATTCAATTCCTTTTAATTACTATTTTGCGATAATTGAATGGTGAAGTAATGTTGATTTAATCTACAAATGTGATCTCATCTGCTTTTCTATTTACATTACACACTTGTTTTTATGAGTAATTTGTATTATTGCAACACTAAACTATCTGGCACCTAAGACTTAAGAGAAATTTAAAGATTATGAAAATCCAGTTATACTAAATTAGTTCCAATCGTGTTCTCTGTAGATTTATGCGACATCTGTTATGCAAATCTTTGGGGCTATTGCCTCGGATTGTAACTTTTCGTTTTGAACTCTGCATCGAACTCTAATTAGTATATAAAAATGTTATTATATATGAAAAAATAAACAAACTTGCTAGAATAATGAACATATCACCAATTTTACGACAATATTTTGTTTCCATTCGCCTTAACCATGAGCGTATGACACAGATTTCTACGAATACCTTCATTACACAGTGTTAAGTAAGACTCGAGTTTCCACGTTGCTTGGAAATTATTTAACATCTTCCTTTAATAAATTAACACACTCAGCATCCTCAATTTGGTAAAATATCAGAATTCTGCATAAAACAGTATAAATGAGATAAAAAGTATATTTTATGAATTCTAAACCATTCGACAATCTTTAAATTTCTACTCTCAGACAGCACTGTCTACTCGTTCAAAAACATTGACTTAATGAAAAGTGTCGATGTCGGAGAAAGAGTCGAGACTCGTGTCAGCAGTTTTCATTCTGGACTCTTTCAACTGAGGAAGGGAGACAAGATCTACATGAAAGCTTATCTACCGAGCAGTGAGGTTCGGTTAGACTGCCGACAGGAATCGACCTTCATGTGAGTGTATATTGTCAGTGAAGAAATATCAGTTTAAAAAGGCGAAAATATGAAAAGAAGACGATGGCGTGTCGCATCAGCTCAATTACTTTACTCCAGTATCATCTCAGCTTATACTTACTCCCTTATAAGCCTTTGTCGAATTGATAACCAAGTGTGCCCGTCTTTCTTAATGGCTTTTTGCACAGGAATCCAGAAATGTCTAGTGAAGTTGTCCAACCAATTATATTTTACCGTTCTTTCTCTCTCTCTAAAGTAAATCTAACTCGCAGCTGTTGGGCCAGAACTTTATTAGGCTTTCCTTCCCGCTCCAAAAGAATAAAATTGTTCTTTGCTCAGGCTAAGAAAAAATGCCCGCCCGCTCATCAAGAATAATCATGTGAGCACCTTTTCTCGTTTAACCCCTGATATATAATTGCAGAGATCAACAGGTACACAGAAATAAGACATAGCAATTGATTGCAGTCCTTTGGATAGAATATAAATTTAATTTTAGCTTACGAAGCAAGCGAAGAAAAACACGCAAGAAATTATTGTAGAGCGAAGACCTTTCAAATTGGCAGTTAGGCATGGTTGTTCAAAACTATTGCAAAGTACAACAGAAGTTATTACATCAAAAATTCACAGAGAACTTGTTCTTATCATTAGCGCCGTATATATTCTAATTCGTTGGCAAGGGCAAGCAACTACTGCATCCCCAATTTATCAATGATTTGATTAAAGCCGCAGTAATGCTAACTTTCGATCAGGTGCAGCCAATGGAGCTATTCATCGAAAAAGCTATTCCAGGAGCAATTTTTGAGGGCAGGGGAAATTTTAATTTTGCTAGGGCAGGGGACATGTTTTTAGGTGGTAGGGGAGCAAATTTTAGGGGTTTTTTGTAGGGCAGGGCGGATATCGGTTGATTGTCATGGGAACAGGGCTTGGCGAAAAACTTTTTGAGGGAAATTGTTTTCAGGGCAGGGGAAATTGGCAAGTTTTTTTCCGCCACAGGGCGAGGGAGCTTCAAAAATTCACAGTGGGGAGGGGAAACAAGCAAAAAAAAGTGGGGAGTGGGTAAAAATGAAGTTTGAGTGTGGGAGGGTAAGTCGAAAAATGTTCTGTGGGAGGGCAAATTATGAACAGCTAGTTAATTACCCTCTTGACTTAAAATTAGTTAATTCACATTATTGGTCATGCACAATATATCTTATCATAGTAAGGCATTGTCATTGTTCGTTGGCTGCACCTGTTTCGATGATCTTTTTCATTATTTGTATTTTGTACATCAACTGCAACTTTTTATTCTACTCCCGAAAGAATGTTGAAACACCCACTATTTAGCTTATCAACTTATCGTCCAAAATTTGTAAAATGCAGTTTTATTGTTTACATTTGAATTATAGTCCGGACTAGAAGTCACTTTTCAACAATAACAATGCAGTTTACAACCATAGCAGCTGAGTTGACAAACTGGCTATTGTGTATAAACATTCCTTGGGGAGAAGAAAAAGGAATTATAGTTCACATTCAAAATAAAAATGGTGAAATTATCATCAAAAGTTTACATTACTGGGGTTTCAAGTCATCAGTTATTTAAATCTGAATGCTTGTATTACCGAAAAGTCTAATAGGTTCACTGTTAGCATTAAACTCCAAGAGAAGCCGTTTAAGAGCAAGTTTATGGTACGAGGCCGAAACTATGTTAAAGGTTACTTTCAATAAATTTTAGACCGATAAAGCCCAGTTTATCGGTCAAATAAGCCCTTTCAGTGAGAAACCTCAAACATGTGGTGGCCTTCATAATCGTACACTCCTTCAGACCTATTTATCCGATTACTAGGTTGATCAAATCTTATGACACTGTGTATTTCACTTTACTGTGGTATTCTTCATCAGCTTTCTGCTGATACTTTTGATCTCATTGCTACTAAATTGTGTCAACTCAAGCCATGGTAACTCTCCACCAAGCTTCCAAATATCTCCTATCGATAACGCACTGTTGATTTTGCTATCTTCCAACCTTGAGGATTTATGCCCCGTGTATTGCCGACTCTGTTGCTGATATTAATCGTACCAAGCCTTGTTTGTGTGGTTATAATTGGCTGTTATAGTTTTGTACGGTTTATACCCTTAAGTCTTTTTCACAATTTAACAGAGCTGTTGCCGGTAATTATGAACGAGAAATGTGACACTATATGTACCATGCTATTATATTACCCTCAGTCTATTTATTCTGTCAAATTATTTCCATCATACTTCTATATCCGCTGAAAGAATTTTGTCTGTTGAAAAAACAGATTATCTACATGGGATAGAGTAACCATGAAAAAAGAAGAGAATATATCTGTTTGGCAGGACTGTCGGGAGGATCCGAGGAAATTGTTCGACCACGAGGGAGTGTTTGCTAATTTGAGTTTGTGTGTGTGTGTTTTTGTGTGTGTACTAGGAATATATATAATTTATACTTTGGGAAAAAAAAATAAAAAAAATTACGATGATAAATTGGAAAGAACGGGAAAATTTCGTGTTAATCGATGTATGGAGTGGTTATGCGACCAATCTAAGGCCATTCAATTTTCTGTGGATATGGTTTGCGTGTTTCATGCAAATATTCCACGTTAGTCGATTCAGAAGTGGGAATATTTTTCATCAATTGCAACTTTTGAAAAATGTGACATAAACAGTATATAACTATACAAAATTCAATAAAACCTGCTGCATTTTTTGATCTCCAAATGAAATGATAATATTGAAGAATATCGAGCACATCAATATCATAAAGAACTCATATTTAATGAACTCATACAAGAAATTTCATGCTGAATGTGAAACAACCTCCCCTGAAATTATATAAGCAGATTCCAAAGCTAAAGAAATTCCGTGTTCAAGTCCACGGTCCCTCCGTCAAACAACCCAAATGGACTTATGTACGTAACTTCCAAATCAAAAGAATTTCTATGTTGAAGTAAAAATCTTCAATGAACTCAATAAGTAGATTACTATTCTAAAAAAATTCCATGCTAAATGTCAAACAAACTTCAATTGCATGCAGACTTAATCCAGGCAGACTACTCTACGGAGCTGCGGTAATCGTTGGCGTAACTTACACAGTACTTATCATGATCATCAAAATCCGATTACTTGTTGAAGATCTGATCGTGTAAAAATATGGTGTAAAGATTTTCCACTCTATCTCTTTCATTGTGTGAATACCTCATATTTTCTTGGCTAGCCATGTCTCATTTTTTTATTTACAAGTTGTTATGCATCACTTTCCATGTACTTATTAATGCTGATCGAAACTTTGTTATACCAAATGGTTGTACATACAACAGACTGTTAGTGACTTGAGTAATGTATACGTATTGATGGATATGTCAATATTTCATGCAAACGCTTAAGGTAATATGCGCCACGAAAGTGAAAGACTTAAAATTTTGCTCAAACTTTTGTCAATGAAATTTTCGACCATTGTCTTACAAAGCAAGAATAAAAATCATGGGTCACTATGCAAAACTTGGTACTCTTGAAACAAATTACCTACGATTTCCCGATACTTGAAATTAAAATGGCCGCCATCCCTGTGTCAACTCTACGGAGAAAATAAAATTTTCGATTTTCGAAAAAGTAAGACGGTGAAATAAAACTTTACTTTCATCAAGAGCTTTAAAATGAGTCCCCACAAGTTACAGATCAGAGGAGCATTGCTAAATCAATTTGAATGTCCGAATTATTGTCCCCGAGGCGCGTTCTACCGTAAGATGTCCCGTATGGAAAACTACAGCACGTAAATGTCAATTATTGTACCCTTCCAAATCAATCAGCCTTTTATTTCTGCTGTGGACGTCGTTATGATTCCCTCGGTGGAGACATTGTCCTGGGACGAGGGATTGTGAAATCCGTGTGCTACGTCCATGAACCGCGTGGATGTGAATGCGGCTAACTTTTGGCGCCGTTTATGGATGCGCCATACAATCACTGGTATGACCACCACGACAACGATGACAGCCTCCACTATGAGGATAATTGTTGAAATATTGACACCTGTGAAAGAAAAGTAGTATCGTCACAAATCACTATGCCGATTTAAACAAATCAGGTGTTTCAATCAGCCTTTGTAAGATATCCATCTCAGCATATACAATTTACAGATAGATAAACATTTAATTGAAGTAACTGAGTCTCTAAAATCTTGAAAACTTTCCATTATACTTTTGTTCCGTTGTAAAGTGTTATAAGTAGAATGTTGAAGGATGTCTTCAACAAAAACAAACATGACCAATATCACTGACTAGTGGAAGACAAACATCGTTTACTTTGCTTTAATATCGAAAATACGGTGCTTTGTTTCCCTCCTTTTCAGATAATATGAAATATATTTTTCATTAAATAGATCTCCTTGGATACTTAAAGAGAATAACATGATCTCAAATCTCCATCATCCCCAACTTTCCAGATGTTTCAAACATGCTAGTTCTGATTGTGCAATATGGGGGTTCTTGTTCTAATCTTAAAGCATGTCAAGTCCAAATGCCTTCTGTTCAACTTGTGAAAATAGTCCCGGGATGTATGTGTGTAGTCCCAGAGCAAACCTTGACGGCAGAATAGCGCTGTTCACGGTTACAGGTTTGTTATTCAATATAACTGTGCGCGCGCGATATCGGATAATGCTGCTTGAAATGAGGACAAATTTTATCAATGTTGCATGCATGGCTGTTTTTGCAGCTTGTACTCTGAGTCGTGAATATGTCTCTAAGTATTCATTATTACACTAGCACTCGCCTACTAAGATGAATTTTCGTCATTCTTGCATGCTTAATTTTCAAAAGCGTAATCTGAAAATGCGGGAAAATATTTGGTTTTGTTATTAATAATAGAACAATGACGTCAATTGTGAACAGCCCTACTCTGGTACGGACTGCTATTCACATACGAACACGCGC
The DNA here is from genome assembly GCA_001465055.1 of Ptychodera flava. Lineage (NCBI taxonomy): Eukaryota > Metazoa > Hemichordata > Enteropneusta > Ptychoderidae > Ptychodera > Ptychodera flava. The sequence continues at coordinate 202,494 of LD351032.1, forward strand.
AAGGCTAATGCATAAGGAACAAACGGCGACAAGCCCGGCTGACCGTTAATATGTAACAATGGACAACAATGAGCGGAAAGCTAAAACGCCATTTAGGGCTACACATGTTAATTTTAGACTGATAGCTGTTGACTCTTTAGCATATCGCAGTTATGTTTTGCAAGCAAGTATATAGTCCCTCGCCCTACAATTATCTTTTCGCACACTTTACCTGTTGAATCTTGCTTCTTTTCACCAAGTTCAGTGATACTCGTCATTGTCGTCGTAAGAACAACTGCAAAACCATAGAAAAATAAAATTACATGAGCAGGGAAGTCATAGAACCGCACATTTTGTAATAATAACGACTCAAACTGCTCGGATGTACTTGTATGAGAATGAAAGTAGTCCGGCATTTCATGAGTACACTAATGGCCATTAGACGTAGTGTTTGCTGGTCGTATGTTAGAAATCTGATGTATTCTATCGCATTTCTTTCCTGCCGTCACTTTAACCATTTTCAAAGTTGTAGGGTTCGACTGAACGGTTCAAATGTAATTCTATTCGCAGTATGTCAATTAACGTATGTACATCGTATGCAAAGCCAATATGTAATAAAATCTCTGTAGTACATTTAATTACACATTGGATAATAAAATAGCATTGCAAGATATGTGTCTATTTTATTACACACTATAATTAGCCTAACCCAACATGCATTTAATTCTTCACAGACAATCTGTTATGATGCCCTACTTAGTGAGCATAACGTTTGACAGACATTCCGTTATCTCAATTTGTGTTAGTCGAATTGAGTAGTTCATGGAAATATGTAAGTCCTGATCGCAACAGATACACGCGTGGAGGCCTTAAAATGGGTTTATATTTGTATTTCTAGAAACACTGGTCCAAGGAACAGATAATTAAAAAAATCCTACGCAACTGCTGTAATCAGTCAGTAATGTTGTTATTATGCTTGCTGGTGAAATCCGTGTAAATTTTGTTATGGTTATGGAGCAATGATCAATAATTAGCATCATTATTTCTGTCAAACAAACGAAAATAATGTTCGATGACAAGGTCATGGTCAAATAAGCTAGACCTGTTTTACGTGTCCATGAAAATCATATCAGTCACAGTAGTCACGGTGACACAAAGGAGAATAATACATATTCTGCCATTTGTCGTCGTCGGCAGTATTCTTAATGCATATACAACGCTGTGTCTTGGATTGTCTTTCTCCGTAGCCATTTTGAATAACGGTGGTCTCTGTATATATTACTTGTAGATTTACATGTCATTAAGGCTGGGTCTCACACAAGATATTTAATATGAGTGACTCGCTACAGAAGTTCTAAAATTGCCTTTCTTTGAGGGGTCTTTAAAGTACTACATCGCTCAAGTTCAGCACCCGTAGCATCTTTGTGGGTTTTTTTTGTTTATTTAGCTTTCCCTAGCTCTTGCCCTGTAATTTCCACAACAATCATTATCATAATTACCTTGAGAAAAATAAATATTTTAATATCGTTAGCAGCTGAGAGTAGGGTCATAGTTTTTCCTTATTTATTTCTATTCTCACCTGTTATCTAAGAATTTTGGTCCGATCAACAGACATGTTGTTCGTTGCCAAGGGTGTGGTAATGGTTGCTAAGCTTTTTTGTCTCTTGCTGGGTAATTAGATAACCTAAATAGTTATTACCATCTAAAGTTAAATCAAAACTAATAAAACTTTTTTGATAGCGAAGGGCGCAGCCATGACTTCTTAGAATATAATTTTTGACTTATTTTGCCGAGTATGTCAAGTTCCTTGTGATCAAATACCGTGTTGTTTGATTAGAATTACATCTGCGGTTCATTGTCATCACATGTTGGATCATTACACGTCGACGATTTTCATGGTTTGTCACTGTCAGGTGCATTGATTTGAAATGCCGCAATCTAGAGAGATGGCCCTGTAACACTATGAGAAATATTTTTGAAAAATGAGATTTGCTTATTTTTCATGTTTTCCCATACAAAACAGAAGAAATAGAGGTAGTCAAAATAATTTCAATCTTTACCTCTCATAATTTCTAAAAAATCTCCCAGGCTACCAAAATAACCTAAATGATTTCTTTTCCTCTGATGAAAATCAGAGTTTGCAAAAGAACACAGGTTACCCATTTTTTTTTATAGATAATTTGTACACTTGCAAGGAGGGAATTTATACGTAGACTTGAATTGCTGGGGCAGAGAATAAGCACCCCTGAAACCTGTTTGACAGAGAATTAGAACCCCAACACTTGGTGAGGCAGAGAATTGGTACCCCTGGAAACTTAATTAATGGGACAGGGATTTCGTGTCCGATACTTGCTGGAGAAGAGAATTAGTACCCCTGAAACTTACAGGGGCAGAGAAATAGTACCCCTACAACTGCTGGAGCAAAGAATTAGTGCCCCTGGAACTTACAGGGGCAGAGAATTAGTACCACTGGAACTGTTGAAGCAGAGAATTAGTGCCCGACACTTGCTGGAGCAGGGAATTAGTACCCCTGGAACTTGCTTGAGCAGAAAATTAGTACCCCTACACTTGCTGGGCAGAGAATTAGTACCCCTGGTAAAGCTGGAGCAGAGAATTAGTACCCCTGGAACTTGCTGGAGTAGAGAACTAGTACCCCTGGTAAACCTGGAGCAGAGAATTATTACCCCTGACAAGTTTAGAGAAATTTCTCCTAGCAAATCAATGCAATGTTGGTAGTCTGAATAGCATTTGATTTTTCTACCAGAGAAACTACAACTTTAGCATGAAATACTTTCTTTTTCAAGCAAACATCATTTTCTTGACCTTTTTCATTGGAAATAACAAATGATTGCCAACCGAGCATATAGTTCACAATTTTGCAAGAGAGAAAAATCAAGATCTAACTATGCAGCTGATGTTAACAAATCTACACTGTAAATATTTATGTATCAAAAACGCCGATTAATGTGGAGTTGGCTGAACAGTTCAAACTTTTGCACTGAAAAAACAAGAAAATGAGTGGTTTTCCTTTGATTTTCATTTATTTTGCTTCAAAATTTGTGAAAATCAGCAAATCTCATTTTTCAAAAATATTTCTCATAGTGTTCTGTACAGACCCTCAGTAATGACGATAAATGTCATTCAAAAGACACATTAGCATGTACATTGAAGGAGCTTACTTTTAGGTTTTTTACAGACGTATCCTTTAAGATTGGAACACCTTTGGTCATCCCAATCACCATTGCGTCGCTGCAGTACCACGCAGTCTTCTGTGCCGAAGTCATCTACGTGATTGGGTTGTCCCGCTGCCCATCTGGCGAATTGTAGAGGGGAATTATCGATCCATCGGAAGCCACCTTCAAGATGCATTGACAACATCATTTTAATCTTAAAAACTAATTCTTTCCTTTTCAAAATATATTTCTTTTCATAGTTATATGTTTTTAAACATAAGACAACAACAATTCTTCCCTGACAAAGTTCCTTTGGTTTAGTACATCTTCATTACTTTTCGAGGTAAATTCAGCGTAAGCTTCATCATTTGCACCTCAAAACTAGCTTTCAAAAACCGATCATATTTGCTCAAAAGCATTCAAACGCTTCCTTTCATCAGTGTAAAACTACTGGTAGACTTAGGTTAAAATTCGTGGCAATGCAGCAAAGAAACCGGAGAGCTAGCCGTGTGGCGAGAAGGGTAATTGCTGTTCCATCAGGAGTGACTGTCTCACTGCGCATGCCCATGTGGGAATGCCCGGGTCAGCGGCCGCTGGCAGATGAAGAATAACATTCACAGTAAGCTTACGGTTTTTTTTATTAGAAAACGATACTGTTAAGTTCGATAATAAATTTCAAAGTAGCCGACCATAATTCGTGGTGATTCTATGATTTATCATAATTTTAATCATGCAAATCAAGATCGTGAAGTCATAGTATCTCATTCGCAGTTACAAACGACTCAATCGGAGTAATAAACCAGAGCAGAATCAAAAGATTTGAAGTGTCTTTAAACCCAGAGGTCCAATGTTCTTCATGAAAAAATGTCACATGACACTTAGTATAGCCAGAAAGCATTGACAGGTAGAATGTGATCTTTAACGAGAACTTACCATGACCTTTGACCAGACCAATCCAGATGTCCTGACTGATTTCCAGCTGTGACAATATGAATTCACTCTCCCGGTCGTGGTGTATAGTCACTAATGTAGAGTCCCGTTGCATGCAATTAAACTGAGCCTGCTGAGCTCCAACACGACGACCTTTATCGCCGAAGAAATAACAATCACCGCCATAGGGTACCCACCCAACTTCAACTCCACAGTGCCCTTTGATGTGTTCAGGGGTACTTGGCGGCGGTACTGCAACAAACCAAGGTGCCACATTTAAAACGTTATAGTACTATATATACTGCAAAGATACGACGATGGACGGTCAAATGGATGGATAGACAGGCATGCACGTTTGCGAACTCACGACTTCCACGCAAATGTGAACAACCCCAGGGAATAAAATCACTGTCCTGGGAAGGTTATACACACATACATGGCGAATTTGACACTGCCCCCTTGTCCACCTTCTCGAGACGTCTGCCGAAGAAAACACCAATGTAAACTTTTGATACCGTTGTTGTTCCAAGAACAATTGTGACCCTATAAAGCACTTTTGATATACCAATTTAAAGAAAATGGAGTTTTAACCTAAGTATTTGCCCATGAATAGTTAGTAAGGGGAAAGCAACTCCACACATCGTTCATATATTAGTGATTTGCGTTTAATGTATAGTAGTGTGTATTTTTTTGTTTCACTGTCTTGTGTATAGAACCGATTAGGCACGGCGATTAAGCGACTGATGAAGAAAACTCTGTTTTCGAAACGTAGCACCAAAGGATCGTAGTGTCACAGTAGTCTCTCCGCTCCAGTGCGGATTAACACAAGACACGTAGATTACGGGTACGTCTCGCCATGGCTAAGCAACAATTTACACAAAACAGCCAAGCAGGATATACATTTATATTATACACAATATCATACATAAAACGCAAACACCCCAAATATGAACGATGTGTGGAGTTGCTTTCCCTTTACTACCTATGACTCTCACTTATTCCTGTTTTGCAGGTTTAAGTTGAAAGCTTACATACACGAGAATACCTTTTTAGGTATCCATCGTCATATACATATATGCGTAACACCAAAAAGCCTCGAGCTGTTTCTACACTCATATACTAATTAGCCAAGGCACTATTCGATACAGAGAATATACAGATAGCGCACCGCTGTCTACGTAACACAGAATTCATCAGAGCTAGGTGCACAAACAGGATTCTGAGATCAAAAAAAGACACAAATATTAGCCAATAGCAGTGCTCATGTAATGACCAATAGAAACATAACAGGAAACAAAAACGACCAATCAAAATAAAAGCGGGAAAGATAGATTACATCACGCTTACTACAAATTATGACAC
>LD351032.1:222341-233191 GCA_001465055.1 Ptychodera flava
CTACCTACCTACCCATCTGCCTAACTACCCACCTACCTACTTACCTACTTACCTACCTACCTACCTACCTACCTACCTACCTACCTACCTACCCACTTACCTACCTTACTACCTACATACCTACCTACACAACTGCCTACATTGATTGAAATAGTCTATACTCACGCCATACACTTGTATAACCAATAGGAGGTGAAAATATACACGCGTGTAAAATGTCAATTAAATTATCCCCAGTGGACACTTCAACAATGAAATTGAACTCGTAATAACTATACACTCATAATATGTAATACAACGATTCCGTCCTTCAATTATCCATTTTTTTATACATACTTCAGTCTTTAGAAACACTCTCGGTACATCAGTTCGTTACCACTCTAAATTTGGAGGGTCGTTTTCGAACGACTGCGCATGCCCAGATCTCAACTCGATTACGTCACTGACTTCAAAGTCTTCGTGTCTTGATTTTGACATCGGCTAATTTCGGCCTTTGTTTTAACGCTATGCAAGGCCAAGTTAGGAAAAATTCGGTCGTGGTTAACCTCGTGACTTACCTCACTACAACATCATGGCAGCAAGAGAGCATGATAAGTCGTAATTTGCCAACTTTTCGAGCTTTCTGTTTGACGTAGGGCGATCGTGACCTCAATGTTTTCAGTATCGGCAGTGACAGGTCAAGCACCTGCAGTTCAAAAATGTCCCATTTTCGCGTACTTATGTGTTTGTGAGCAATGTCATTCAAGTTATTCAATCGATAAATATAGATGAACAAAGGATGGCAGTTTCATTGAGCTACGTTGATGGGGGACGTTGGGGGACATTTTTGAAAATCGGTTACCCTTCCAAATTGTATTCGTTTAGCCTGGTCAAGCCAGCGAAATTGATGATCGCCGAACTGTGCCAGGGATGGTTCAAAGACTTTGGAAGTGCAGATTTTTGATAAAGAGCTATGTTTATTGACTGAATGTTTCCAAGTTGTCTTTCCCGGGGTTGAGGCATTTATCAAACTTCATAAGATTATTTCCAAATACCCCACACTAGGCTAGTACGTGGGTAGGGGTTGACATTGACTTCGTACTTTCCACTGTCCCTTATAAAGTTAAACCACATCGTAAATATGTTAAGCTTCAGCATGCTCGAGATACAGGTTTTAATACAGATACACTGCTGTTACTGTGTTAGTCAAACACGTGTATGTCACACATTCAGAACCGACCTAGACACATTGGGCACGGAGTGAAATCAGTTACTTTGCACGTCGCCTTCAAGTTCAACTTAATTCGCATTCCGAAACTTCATCATTATAGTACATACAGTGATAATACCAATGAATTGTCCCCGGGAATTTACCAATCAATGGGCGCTCAGTTATGAACAAGGACGAAAATGTACGGCAAAGCGAACATTGAGGTTTAAATCAGCTTGAAATTGGTGTGTAAACAACCTATTTACCCGATTCCAACTCGTCCGATTCCAACTCGCCCGATACCGACTCGCCCGATGCCAACTCGCCCGATACTATTTTGCAATTTTTATGAGTACTTGGTACGTAAAAAAAAAAGTTTTATTTCTTAAAACAGCCTACAACAAATATTTCTAACATTGAGAACCATAGGTGCGGCTAGGGCTTGAAATATGTGCCAACGCGGAAAAGTTTTTATTTGCGAATTTCATGTTTTGCAATGTCTTGAAAGAATAAATTTCGTTCGGTTTCTTTACGTAGGCTATGGGGAAAGTTACTGCAGTTACTGGCTCATGTCTTTAGGAACAGTAGGACCGTCTTTTACGAGTTACTGGCTCGGCATGAAAATAGCTGGCCTCTAGCTCTGCATGGCAGGGCTGTGTGTTACCGGCGTTATACGGCCTCCCACCACGTGGCCCGGCGGTGGCAGTCTCTGGATGGGTGGGTACCCACGCTCGTTAGCAGAGTTTGAAATGTACCCCTTTTCCCAGAATTTTTCTCTGAAAAACATCCCCTTTTTGGGAAAATCTGGGAGAAAATCACTGCGAAAAACACCCCCTTTTTTCCGATATCTGGGAGATTTTACCTAATTGTTTGCAAAGACATTTGAATACCATAGTTTACCAATTTCAAAGCAAGTGTGCTGACTCTTGGTGAAAAAGGAACACATGATACACTAGCTTAGCATGGGTTGACTTTGTTTGATGTGCACAGTAACAGACTGCCTTGTTCAATGTATGCTTAGTAACATAATGAAAACTTGAAATACAGTGATCGTTCAATGTTTTGTCTTCACCATATGTTCATCAGTCACACTCATATACAATCACTTTTCTGATCCGTTTTGATCTTGTATTAGTTGATGGCTCTTGAGTTATTAGACATCATCCGTCATCTGTAGCTGCAAAAACAAAAAACAAAAAATATCCTTTTGTAGGAAAATCACTTGTAGCTAAGGGAAATTTGCCACCAGCAACAACCATTTTTTTTCACAGAATTTCAGCAAATATAAATAGTACTCTCCTGCTTTCAGGTGACTATCTATCTGCTACAATCTCTACTGTTAATACATGTAAATGTCAGTACAACAAACCGGGGTACAGTCTACTGAATGACAGTTTAATTCAACTAGAAATACTTCTTAGTACAAAACACCACATGCAACTTTTATTACAATAACCTGAACAGATAATCTACCAAATAAATGACAACCAACCCAAAGGGAAATACTACACCTACATAACACCTCATGCAAGTGTTAGTACAATCTATAATATGACAACTGATTCAACTAGAAATAACAGTAGGCATTATCATGTTGATTCGCTGACTTGAGTTGACCAGCGACGTCTTACAACTTGTAAGCTAGTAGCTATGGACCTAGCTGTGATACCGCAGCGGTGTTGTGGCGTCTATCGAACGCGCTCGGGTCAAGGGTCATCGCTACAGACCTTGACCCGAGCGCATTCGATAGACGCCACAGCACCGCTGCGATATCACTGCCACTTTGGACCAAACAGCACAGCTAGCTACATTTTTGCTGCGGATTCGTAGCCCTACCACTCCTTTTGCTAGTTGTGTTTGGGGAGTCCCCAACACAACCAGCAAAGAGAGTGCTAGGGCTACGGATCCGCAGCAAGCTACATTTATTAATTTATGAGTTTCGCAAAGTCTTTGAAAAGACTTACTTGACTCGGAGAACTCACTTTCCAACATTTGAATCACTTCTGGAATCACTGTGTGTACTCCAGGTATACATCCACAATAACCGCATCTCAAACTTTCATTTTCACTGACAAATTCCATGCATTCTGCACAGGTTTTGCATCTCCCGCGAAGAACACCTCTACCATCGACTGCCACATTGCTAGTCACACAGGAAGTTGTTGTTGGATGTTGAATTAGCTATCTCCCCCCCCCCCCGTAATACAGCCTATCAATTCATAAAACACAAGAACAAAGTTTACCATCACAGGGACGGTCACTGGATTTCTAAACAGCCAGAACATACTAAATTTTAATCGAACTGATTTGAGGGGTGGGCACGTAGCTACAATCACCTTCACGATGTGATGTACGGTTCTCCCGGGACGGTTCTGGATCATGGCTTAGGGGGACCGCTGCTGGGTTTCACTCTCTCGAGTGAGAAAGCGTCTTGGGAGAAGAACCAGACCTATTCTCGGAGGGTGATCGGAAAAAGTACCCCTTTTTCTCGATTTCACGGACCTAGATGTCCGACTAAAATTCCACCCCTTTTCCGCGAAATTTCTAACGAGCGTGCGTACCCGGCTGCTCCGAGACTGCCACCACCGGGCCACGTGGGCAGAGCTAGCTGGCCTCGGGCCATCGGGTTTGCGTACATGGAATCTACAACTAGGCCTACATCTCAAACAACGAGCAACTTGGCATCGGGCGAGTTGGAATCGGGCGAGTTGGAATTGGGCAAGTTGGTTCTGGGCGGGTTGGGAAAGGTGCGAGTTGACTGTAATTCGTTACCCGGCTGCACTGTGGCACTGTGGACGATATACAATGCAAGATTCGAGGTACATGAATATTCCACATTGATTAAGGGTCATTAGCATAGAATTTTAATACCGAAACAATGCTCATTAATGTAATCTGCATATTTGAATATCATTATACCTCGCATCTTGCACTAATAGTCCATTTCCGCGTCAGATAACGTAGGCAACACGTACGTACATAGATTCCCACTGTAATCTGTTTGATGCATTCTGGGATTGAATACGCATGCGCATATCAAAGTTCACCGAGGTCATCCAATCTGCGATTGCGCAAACGACCCTCCAAATTTAGAGTGGTAACGAACTGTACATCACGCTCAAATAAAACATAATTCGTTGGGGAAATTGCAGAATCCTGGACTTTTTATAAAGTCGATCGCTTACAGAATATTTAAGTATTGAGTTTAAATAGTTATAAGGTAAGCTTAAGTCCGGTAGTCTACTGTTAAACCTTATTTAAGAAAACAACGTTTCGACCACACACATTTCTTCTTCAGGGTAATAACGGAGAGCTTTGAAAACCGATCCCACCATGATGGTGAACAGAGGCGAAAGAAAACAGCGATCCTGATAACAACTCGGACTATAACATTGAATGGGGACAATTTCCAATAGAAAAATCCCATTACAATCCACCATATAATGAAAATCTCATCCTCGAAGCTTCTTCCCTGCTGTTGAGCAAGACATCATAAATGAAGACAACTGGTGACAAACTTTTGATAACATTGATCCTGACAAACGTTCAGCTATCAAACAACTACGGAATAACAATACAATAACCATATAACAGCGGACATGGTAACAGTATTGTTGTCATGGACACGCAGGACTATATAAATAATTGCTTAGCACATCTTAATAACACTGACTACTATCAAACCCTGGACCAAGACCCCACTGAGGTATACATAAAAGAACTAGAATCCAAGCGAAGAAGATGGCAACAAAACAACTGGATCACCAATGTAAGGCTAAGAAACTGTTTCCCAAAAAAGCATCACCGGGATATTTTTATGGGCTCCCGAAAGTTCATAGAGAAAACATTCCTCTCAGACCTATCATCCAAACAATGCAACTCGATCACTACCCCAACGGCCAGCTTTGTCGATTTTCATCTACAACCCATGGCATGATCGCTACCGTCCTTCATTAAAGACACCACCCACCAACTGCAAGATCTGCAACAGATATCACCACAGGGCGTCATTCTAGTTACCATGGATGTAGTGTCCCTCTACACCAATATCCTACACAGCTACGGCATTCAAGCAGTCAAAGAAGTGATTGAAGAACACAACACCGTAAGAGTCAACCCCGAACTTATTTGTGAGATGTTGCAATTCATTCTCACAAAAAAATACTTTGAATTCAAAGGTCAGTATTATCTCGGATATGCGGTGCTGCTATGGGTAGTAAAGTCTCCCCGCCGTATGCTAATATTGCGATGGGTAAATTGAAAAGCACTGGAATTCTAGACATCTGCACACCGGAACCAGACAACTGGAAACGGTTCATCGACTACATCAGATTTATGTGGCAACATAGTCTAGATCAACTTAAACAATTCCATCAATACTGCAATGCTATCAGTTCCACTCTGCAATTTACCCTGGAATACAGCAACAAAGAGATCACACTGATGATACTCACCGAGGACAAGATTGAAACAACAGTTTAAAACAAACCCACAGACAAACATTCGTATCCATGGACAACCCCATGTCATCCAGCCACACATTCCAAGCTATTCAGTGGAGCCAGTCTCTCCGATACAGATGCATCTGTTCAAATCATGATTTATTTCGGACAGAGGCTACCAAACTCAAGAACCACCTCATCAAAATTCACCTCTGTTCACCATCATAGTGCGATCGGTTTCCAGAGCTCTCCGTTACTACCCTGAAGAAGGACCTGTGTGGGGTCGAAACATTGGTTTTAATAAAGGTTTAACCGTAGACTTCCGGACTTGTCTCTTTTACCGAACTCGAGTTATTTCATATCAAGTCCATGTCTCCAAACTGGTGCATCACTTTTGTGGTTGGACTGATTGTAGTTTCGTTCCTAGCAAACTTAGTCAAAAGTGCATCCATTTGATGAAATGAATCAGTGCAAATGTGGCACGTTACGTGACACAAGGAAACAATTAGAAACGCTTACCTAAAGTGTCCGTCAAAACCATACTCCCTAAGTCCAATCCACCAACCTCGTCTTGTTTCTAACTCCAACTGCAGAAATTGAAGGAGAAATTACACTGCAATATTTATGGCTTAAAGAGACAGAATTTCACACTGTTAAAATACAGGGTGATCATCAGACGTCATTAGATATGCTAGCATGCCATTATAATTTACTTTCTCATTCGGCGTTGTTTTTGCACGGTCACGCAGGTCTGTAAGTCTCAACAAATTCATTAGGCTAACATTCTCCTGATAAACAGGGGACCAGAAGAAGAGCGATAACATGAATTTGAAGATGAAGAAGGGGTATAGGAATACCAGTCATAAAATTCTGATTCATTGCCATTACGTCCAAACAATTAACATGAACACAGTCCACCCTGAAGTGCACATCGTGTCAATATCATTTACTTTACTGCAAATTGTGGGGAGTCCGTTTTACAAGTTGACCTGCACGAACGGTCAAGTATTGCAATCAAGATATTTTATTTTAAGGTGCCAATCATCTGTATAGACCACGTTTCTCTGCATCAACTCTGAGACGATCTAGATCGATGCTATGTAGAGGGACTGTGGCTTCTGAAATCATGCCAATGTTTAGTTTCCTTGATTTTTTTCGTTTTCCCTCCAGAGAATGATACACGCATTTCCGTCCAAGGCAAATAACTCTAACAAACAGGGCTCTCTTTGTATATCGAAATCTAATTCGACGAGAAAACAATTGTTTCTGCCTTGTTTACATTTTCAACTGAAAACAAGATGGTGGTGTTTTCTGTCGACCAGTCATCTGAGACTAAAGTACGAGAAATATGATAAAATTGTTTTATCCTTCGGTTAACCATTAGGGTCTATGATTTACGGTCTTTTAGATCATTATATTTCAGTAAAGATATATTGAAAAGTTTCATTTTAATTATTTTGTACATTTTAATTCAACACACGAAATCTTTCTATTCCTTCGATGGCCTTGTTTTTACATGGTGTCCAGTTGACTTTGTCTACTATGTGTGGAGCTGGCACTATGCTGATTTTGCTTCCTGTTATTACCTCACCTTTTTCTGCTCTGACCATCGTTTAAAGGTGCCAAGTACGTTCCAATTTATTATTCGCTATTCTAAAAAATCGGCAACCGTGTTTGCTACGCCATTGTTTTTGCCATTTGAATACATTTGATTGCTGAACCAAAAGTTTAATTTCATCGACCTTACAAACTTTTCAAACGTCATTCCATTCTACGGTACCCTACAAGTGCCAAGTTATGTTTGGTGAATTCGGTGTTATACTTTTACGACTTCGCCTACCTCGGTATAATGACCGCCTTCCAAAATAGAGCAATGTGACAGTCGTCATATAAAAGTAGACGAAATCATGTCCGAACTTACAACTGAACACTCTGTCAAGATTCTTCGCTGAAGACATGTCAGGATAACAGATATATGTGAACAAACTTTTACCTTCACGCCTTGTGTGCAAATAACTATCGTAAAATATTCTAGGAAAAACGCCCACAACTCATGTTAATTTTAGGCGATTTTGACGTACGTAACTGTTAATATTCTCCTACGTAACGACATAAGCAAAAACAACAAAACGACTGCAACGAATTGAGCCCTAGAACGAGAGAGAGAGAGAGAGAGAGAGAGAGAGAGAGAGAGAGAGAGAGGGGGGTTGGGAATCGATGCCTTGACCGTTCGAGCAGGGACATAGTTTATGGTTCCAAGACAAGAAATTGACCTCTTTAATCTAACAATTCTCTGGTGGTTAATAAGCTCAGAACCCCAATAAATTATACATTTTCTTAAAAGTGTAGATATAGGGGAACATTTTGGTAACCATAGTGTCACCATTGTTTGCATAACTATCACGTGACAGGTAATTTGCATAACCTTTCAAAAATCGGTTTTAACTATGTTTTGTCTCAATACTTCAAAATGTCTGACTCAAACTTGCTCGAATGCAAGCTGTTACAACGCTCTTCAAAAGTGTGGGTCAGATTTTTATATCTTGCTTAGTTTTTATTTGAGTACAATTTTAAAGAAATCAACTAGGCTTAAATTCACCCCTCTGGAGGTTTTTCGGGCATAAAAATAATTTCAGAAGGTTTAAAAAAATTCTGAGACACGCTTTAGAAGATCCTTAAGACAACTTGCACTCACACAAATTTCAGCGACATATCTCAAAGCATCGAAACAAAACATAGGAAAAACAGAATTTTGAAAGGTTATGCAAATTACCTGTCATGTGATAGTTATATAAATAATGGTGACACTATGGTACCCAAAATGTTTCCCTATATCTAGGCTTTCTGAAAATATATAATTTACTGGGGTTCTGAGCTTATTAACCACTAGATAATTGTTAGCTTAAAAAGGCCAATTTCTTGTCTTGGAACCTTAAGACATGTCTTATGATGTCTAACGGTGCCAAAATGACTTCGAAATAGTGCTCTGTCAGTAAAACTGATAACAAATATTAACACAAGACTTACCCTAGACATAATCCAAGAAGTCTCGTTTGCGTCATGTAATGACAATAATTCACTACCGAAAGAACGACAATATTCCCTAGATTCAGTCCATGTCTTAGTTCCTACCGGCAAAGCTGTGCTGAAAAAATAGCACGTGTTGTCTCCATAGTTCAGCCAAGAGGTGTCATTTTCGTAACAATAATCTGGAGGAGGTGGTGGGGGCACTGTTAGAGGCGTTACGCCTATAAATTCAAAGAAAGAGAAGAACATTAAAAAAAATTGTCAATAGATTTAATCATTAAATCACGTGATTCGTGAATTATCTTTTCAATTAATCAATCAATTACAAAACAATCATTAAAGAAGGTAAAAACTTCACAAAGTTCTATGTGTATATGGATCCTTTAAATCGCCATAAAGCATAATATAAGAGTGATGTCACTATGTAACATGAAAATTTATTTCTTCAAATATGGAACATGCCTAACTTAATCGTATTAGTGTCTAATAAAATGGTGCCTCAGCTATAAAAATACTTCAACAACACTATACCAACACATTAGAGTATTTAGATGGCAAACAAGCAAGTGGGTGAGATAATTTGCCCCGAGACTTTTCATTGATGCAGACATTGTCATTTCAAAACATCTGGCCCATATCATAAATAGTTCTCTTTCAAGAGGTGTGTTCCCAACCACTTTAAAGTTTCCAAAGGTACGCCAATCTTTGAAAAGGGAGAACGGAACTTGTTTGGACTAGTGTCTATACTACCATTGTTCAGCAAAGTCATCGAAAAAATAGTTAACAAACAGGTCACCTCATACCTTAATAAGTTTAACATAATGTACAAACATGAGTATGGTTTTAGAAAGAAGCACAGCACAAAGTTAATTTTGACAATATTAGTAAACCATTTGCTACAGGAAATAGACAAAAGAAATTCTACTTTAGGGGTATTTCTCGACTTTATTAAAGCTTTCGACACTATAAACCGTGACAAAACTTGAGCATTATATGTTTTGAGACCGTGCCTACAATGGATACAAGTTATTTATCAAACCGTTCTCAATTTGTTCAATCAAATGACAATGTGTCAGAGAAATCTAGCATTCATCAAGGTGTTCTCCAAGGATCAGTGTTGGGTCCGACTTTATTTTTTATATATATAAATGATCTTCAAAATTCTTGTCCTTTTTTCGATTTTCGTTTGTTTGCTGATGATTCCCATCTTTTTTCATACTTACTATGGTTAAGATTGTATTGATCTAACTACTGTATTATTTTACTTAAATGATGTTCAATTGTGATGAGGTTCCAACATATTAACTATAAATAGGAGTAAGACAAATTTTATTATATTTAGAGACCGTCGTAAGAAACTGAATGTCTCAGGTTCAAATCAGAGAAGTTGATGTTGCTCCTTTTGTTGGTATTTTGTTGGATAAGCATCTCTTTTGGTGTGAACATTTTGATAAGATTATTTGGAAGACGTATGGAATTTTTTACAGGCTCAGATCCATTTTACCTTTACACTTTTGTACAATGCATTTATACTTCCCATATCAGCTACGCCTAGAAGTTTTGGGAATTACTAACTGTACTTTAGCAGCGCAAAACATGATTGTTGGCACGATGATGTTCAAATCAACCACATGACCACACAGCTCCTTGTTTTACTCAACTTAATATTTAAGATGTTTTTAAACTCAATAAATTCCTTCTTTCTTCCTTCGTTACAGCTTGATTCACAAGCATTCACCACATACATTATCAGATTACTTCAGTGTCAGTTGTCATGAGTATATATAGTACTAAACATTGCCAACTTCAAAACCTACGTCCATACCATGCAATGACAAATTCAAGCCAGTTTCCTGTTTCTTCTGGAGTAAGAGGTTGGAACGACATTACTGTTCAAATTAAGTCTATAAATATAATATATATATATATATATATATATATATATATATATATATATATATATATATATATATATATATATATATATATATATATTGAGAATCTAGGAACTTGTAGTTGTCACTCTACAGGCTGTTTCATGCGCTAAGCAATCATCAGGAGTGAAGGTTTGGCGGCAATAGAACTGTTTATATTGTGTTGCAGGTGGGCATGCATATTCAAATAAGCGGTTGTAGCCAATGGCAAGTCAGTTATTACAGAGGAGGAATTTGCTGCGGTGTCTGCATTTTGAG
>LD351044.1:14757-61516 GCA_001465055.1 Ptychodera flava
ATATACACGAAAAAACCCAAGCTGTGTGTTTTTATGTATGTGTGTGCAGATTGACCTGCAGCTGCATATGTCTGTGTGTGTGTGTGTGTGTGAGAGAGAGAGAGAGAGAGAGAGAGAGAGAGAGGGGAACAGGTGTAGGGGAGAGAGGGTGGAATTATGGGAAGAGGTAATGAGTGTGAATAGGACAAGGTAAGTGTGTGTGAGAGAGAGATATATGTGTTTTATTATGAGAGAGGGAGAGAATTAAGAGAGATAAGTCAGTGTGTATGTGTAAGGGAGGCAGCAGTGAGTGCGTATGTGTTAGCGCAAGATATAAGTGAGTGTGTATGTTTGAAGGAGAGATAATTGAGTGAATGTGTAGGAGAGGGATAGTGAATGTGTATGTGTGAGGGCAAGATACATGTGAGTGTGTATGTGTTAGCACAAAATATATGTGTGGATGCATATGTGTATGTTTGAAGGAGAGATAATTGAGTTAATGTGTGAGGGAAAGATACATGTACGTGAGTGTGTATGTGTGAGGGCAAGATATTATAAGTGAGTATGTGTGAGTACAGGATATAAGTGAGTGTGAATATGTGAGGGCTAGATATAAGTGAGTGAGTATATGTGAGGGCAGGATATATGTGAGGGCAGGATATAAGTGATGTACCGGTATTTGTGACGACAAGATATACAATGTCAGTGCGTGTGTATATGTGAGGGCAGGATATAAGTGAGTGTGTATATGTGAGGGCAGGATATAAGTGATGTGTATATGTGAGAGCAGGATATAAGTGAGTGAGTATGTTTCAAGGAGAGATGAGTGAGTTTTGTGTGTGAGGGAGAGATAAGTGACATTGAGTGTGTGTGTGTGTGTGTGTGACAGGAAGAGAGATATATGTGCATGTGTGAGGGAAAGAGATAAGTGAATGTGTATATGTGAGGGCAAGATATAAGTGTGTGAATGGGGGAGAGTGTCTTAAGAGGGGGAAACTATCAAGAAAATATTAACAAGGCAAGACAATTATAGAAACAAGTATGAGTGATCTATGAGACTTGCCTTGATAAATCAGAAAGGTATCGCTCACACAGCTCCTTCAAGTCGACGACACCAATCGCGGGAGTAAGCTGAAGTTCTGAGCATAATTTACCAGTAACTGAGTTCTTGACCTTGAAGTGTAAAAGAATTTCAGCTGACTTTATACCAATTCCATCGAGGAGACTCTTTGCTTGAAATCTATCTTTACCCTCTCCAGGAAGGCGAACCTTCCACTTCTTCATCCACCTTTAAAATAAAGTTTATAATTAATATGCCTATCATCTTCACCAATTTTTGTGCTGTCAACAGCATGCAATGGTAGTAAACTGAAGTCTTGATTTAATTCACACCATGGACAATGGTAACTATCATTATATAGTATACAGGCAGATCTACTGAGCATTTCAGAGTAGTACAGGAAGTGAAACAAGAAACTGCTGTTGATATACACATGCTAAAATATTGTTCACTTTATTTTCATTACAACAATAACATCAACTACTGAAGGCACACTGACATACATGTGACCAGAGTTGCTGTACAGCTATTGTGCATGTTCTGTAAAGTGTGACAGTACTTACCGTCTTAACTTCCGCAATTTATTCCATGGCATTGACAAATCAGTTTTCAGCATCAAGCCAGCTCCCTCTGGTATTTCTGGCACCATATTCATAGTCTGTAGCATTTCTTGTTTTTCCTTGCAACGTTTGAGTTCTGAGTGAAATTGATGACTTGCAGATGCCTCACTGCCACTGACAGTCAATCTGTGGTTCTCCATTAAGTGTGCCCTTTTTCGTTTGGTTGCTGTAGACGCTTCGGCACTGTCTTTCATGGGTTTACGAACATATGTCATGTGAAATGGCTAGATTAAGATTATGGAGGGAAAAAGATATCATATTTTTTCAAAAAGGTTGATTTAAAGTTCGCATTGTTATTGAAATGAAATTAGAACTATGTTCTGAGTACATGGTAAGAATTTAATTTTCTAATACTTCTTCAAAGGCAATTAACTGTGAGTGATTTTTTATTACCCTAACCAATCATGGCCTATTCCATGTAGCATCCTAAAATATGCAGCGAGTTACTTATTACACAGTCTGTTTATGAGTAATGGCCACTGTTATCAATGAAAAAAGATTTATAGTTCATACTTAAATCCAATTTTAACAAGATTCATTGAAACTAAATCATGATATTCATGGATGCATACAAGAAACTGCAATTGATATGGAGAACAAAAAATAATGAAAAGATAGATAAAAGTTACAAATAATGGAGTTTTAAAAACAGAAAGAACCAGTAACAATACTCACAAGTCCACTAGTTTTAAATTGAACTGGAACTCCCTTCCTACTGTTGGGTGTCTGTTCTAATTTGCTCTTCACGAATTTGGTTGCCAGCTCTTCAAAGCCATGTACATTTTCAAGATTTTTTTCATCCAGCAGGACATCAACTGCATTTTGGCTGGTGAACTCTCTTCTTTTTTCTTTCTGATTAACTCCCATTATTGGTGATGTTTGTAACAATGTTTTTGGAGGTTGGGTGTAGGCAGGGGGAAGGGCATAATCATGCTCAACGTAAACAGGCATAGCAGAATCTCTATAAGCACAATTCTGTACATGAGATACCATTTCACCAAGCGCTATGTACTGTGGGCAGCCTTTCCAACTGTAATCGCATGAGAGTTTCAATCCAGCCAAGAGATTACGAAAATATGTTGGAATGGAAACTATATTTTCACAAGAAACACTGACACGGCATACAGGACAAGTTGGCGAATTCTGTACCCACTGACTGAGACACTCCGCACAAAAAAAGTGGTTTCCTTTGCAAAGAAGCTGAACTGGCTGATCGAGGACTTCTTTGCACACCAAGCACTCAAAATTTGTCGTGGAATCTGTGAAACGATCCACCAGTAGTGGTATTTCTGGTGAAGATTTGAAAGATGAACCAGATGTAGCCTTGATGGTTAATAATAAACTCTCACTCAACGCTTGGTCTGTATCGCTAGGCAGGCCCAATTTTTGACTCTGTGAACTGTTTAGCAGTTGTGATGTAGTTGATACAGCTTGTATCCTACATGCAGGCAAACGTTTCGGTTTAGGTTTCCTCCCCCGCTTACCGTACCTCAAACACACTGAACACTCACCCGTTCGCGGATGTTTACACCAGATCACAGGCTGACGACTAATGATTTTGTTCTCTCCCTTGAGTTGTGCTGCTTTACGATGATCAAGTGCCCTTTTGCACTTTCTGCAAAAGTGTGCCGGGTGTATTAGAATATCGGTTTCGCTCATGTCTATACCGAAAAAACATTCCAAATCACTGCTGTAATCTTGACATCGATAAAATGTTGGCATTTCCAACTTGTCACAACATATTCGGCAACTATTTTTGACGATGGCAGTATGATACTCAATATTTTTAGACATTTTGATGCAAGAAGAACACTCCTTATCACTGACGTGGTGGATCGATTTACAGCAGTAGTTCAAAAATGGCGCCGATTTTGTGTTTTGACAATAAACAAACCGGTTGTTATGGAGAGAATGCCCCGAAAATCAGCTTGTTGCGCAGGTGCAAACAACCACCATACGTACAAAATATTACCAACAGATTACATAAAAATTATCGTTAGGCTTGAAAAAATTTATTACATATATCTTTTAAACGATGTAAAAACAACGACACTGGTGCAAAAATGATGTCACTTGCCTGTTGTTGACGAGAAGTTTGCGCGCCCAACGTTTAGTTCGATCGAATACCATTCCATGAAACGCTCTGCAACACCGTCATGGCGGCCTCAGGCATACTTCCAAATGACTACCGAAGTAATCCGAACACATTCGGCTAGGATCGGTTACCTAAATATGGAAATATCCACTCCCGAAACACAGAAATCGAAGGTTCCCGAAGGCAAACAACGCTATAATCTCGCCAATCCTCATGAGATTTTGCGGGAATAAGAGGGCATTTCCGTACATGTGTTCGTTAACTATTACCTCCAACTATTTTAGCGATTATCGCCCATTTAAACAGACGTGACATAACTGATAAACAACTTAATCAACTTAAAGATATTTTACTGTGTAATGCTGATACTTTTGTTGATTCTAGTGGTAACCTGGGTCACTGTGATTTGATTAAGCATAAGATTCAATTGCAAGAGGGTTCTGTTCCGTTTCGTCGCGCCCCTTACAGAGTGACCCCTGATAAAAGGCAAGAAATAGAATGACAAATTGACAAGTTATTAGAACAAGGTATTATCGAACCATCTACTTCTCCTTTTTCAAGTCCGGTGGTTTTAGTTGCGAAATCAGATCATTCTTTCAGAATCTGCACGGACTTCCGGCTTTTGAACGGATTAACTATACCTGATTCCTTTCCCTTGCCGAGAACAGATGAATCTTTAGAAATGCTTGGTAAAAGCAATCCCAAGTATTTCTCGACTTTAGATTTGCAATCTGGCTTTTTTCAATTAGAATTGGATGAAGAAAGTAGGCCAAAGACAGCTTTTGTCACACATCAAGGGTTATATCAATATTGGAGGCTGGCTCAAGGGTTGAGAAATAGCCCGAGTTGTTTTCAACGCACCATGCAATATGTCCTACATAACATCAATTGGCAGTATGTTTTGTGTTATATTGACGACATCATTATTTTTAGTAACACCTTCGAAGACCACCTACAACATATTGACACCGTTTTGACGAGATTACATGAAGCAGGATTAAAATTGAAGCCTAGCAAGTGTCAATTTATAAAGCGTAGTGTTAAATTTTTAGGACATATCATAAGTCAAGATGGAATTTTGGTTGTTCAAAGTAAAGTGGAAGCTGTAAAGAATTATCCCCGCCCTCATACAGTCACACAATTGAAGTCATTTTTGGGAATGGCAAATTACTATCAGAAGTTTATTAAGAATTTTTCAATAATAGCAACGCCTTTACACAAATTATTGGGAAAGAATGTCAAATTTCAGTGGACTGATAAATGCGAGGAGGCATTTAAGAAATTGAAACAGATACTATGCGAAGCACCGATTTTGGGGTACCCTGATATGAGTAAAGAATTTATTATGTATACTGATTGTTCGACTTATGCTCTTGGATTTGTTTTGGCACAACGGCAAGATGGCGTCGAGCGTGTTATTTTGTATGGAGGACGGAGTTTAAACTGTCATGAATGGAATTATTCTATCACAGAGTTAGAAGCCCTGGCCGTTATACATGCTATAAGATATTGCGATCCATATGTAAGGAACAATCACATTGTTATTGTAACTGATCATTCCAATCTAACTTTCATGTTTAAACAAAAGATACCAAAAGGTCGAATTGGTCGTTGGATAATGACATTGCAACAATATGATTATGAGATTATTTACAGGCCTGGAAGGAAACACATGAACGCTGACGGGTTGTCAAGACGACCATATCGTCAGTACGAAGGTTTTCCTTCTGACGTCACAGATCTTGAGAATGCTCCTGAAATAAACTATCGACCTGATCACAGTCCAAAGCTGGTTGATAAAGCAGTCAATACAGACTTAGTTCAGCCTCCTACCATTTCTAGTTTGACTATTGAGAGCAAGGAAAGCTTAACCAAAGGTTACGCCACAGGCCAAGACACTTTCTCAGATCAGGAAACCCATACCGATAAGGCAGACAATGAAATTGACAAAGAAGTTATAGAAAACTTACAAAAGGAACAGAGAAATAATTCGTATTTGATTAACCTTTTAAATTATATGGAGAGTAAGGAACTACCTGAGAATGAACAGTTAGCTAAGAAATTAGTAAATATGGCTCCTAATTATGATATTGTTGACGGAGTTCTATGTCACTATTGGAAACCCACTGGGAAAGCTACGACGAAAACTGATTGTATTAGGCAGGTAGTTATCCCCAAATCTATGAGGAATTATGTGTTGAAGAGGGCCCATGATTGTGTCCTGGGTTGACATCTTGGTTACAGTAAAACACTGGGAGTTTGGAGACAAAGGTACTTTTGGGAGCGAATGCCTCGAGATGTTAATATGTATGTTAAAACGTGCGCCCACTGTTATACTAGGAAACGTGCTGTGCCCCCGTCCCGTGCTAAATTACTGCCGATTCCAGTTTCTGGACCATGGGATCGACTAGGAATAGATATTGTTCGACCATTACCCCAAACTTATGATGGTCATAAATAGTGCTTACCGATTATTTTTCCAAATTTCCCTTAGCCTTCCCTCTGAGAAATGCCAGAGAAGAAACTGTGGCCAGAATATTGTTTGATGAAGTAATTTCTACATATGGAAGTCCTAGAGTTTTGTTGAGTGATCAAGGATCGAATTTCTTATCTCAGGTAGTAAAAGAAACATGTAAATATTTTAATATAGAACGCAAAATGTCAACTCCTTACAGGCCCCAGACAAGCGGATTAACAGAACGAGTTTTGTTGAGTGATCAAGGATCAAATTTCTTATCTCAGGTAGTAAAAGAAACATGTAAATATTTTAATATAGAACGCAAAATGTCAACTCCTTACAGGCCCCAGACAAGCGGATTAACAGAAAGTTTTAACTGTGTGTTAGTTGACATGTTATCAATGTTTGTAGACAGCAAACAGAAAGATTGGGATCAATATATAACTTCTGTGTTATTTGCTTATCGCGTTAGTCCCCAAGAAGCCACGGGACTATCTCCTTTTTTCATGTTATATGGAAGGGAAGCTACTCTCCCTATGGATGTAGAATTTAAACCAGTTGAGGGTAGAACACGAAATATAGACACCCATTTGAAATTCTTGGCAAGTAAAAGAAACATAGCATATCAGTTAGCAAGAGAGAATATTGAGAAATATCAGTGTGAAATGAAAGACCGTTATGATCGCCGTATTAAGAAATCTCAAGAGTTTAAGATGGGAGATGCGGTATATTTGTATAAGCCGTCAATTAAGCCAGGAGTAAATAAGAAATTTGTTCACAAGTGGACATGCCCCTACATTATTTCAGAAAAAGTGAGTCCTGTTAATTATAAGTTACGACTTTTGAATAGCAATAAGAATTATCGTAAGGTGATCCACGTAAATAGGTTGAAGAAAGCTTATTTGCGTCCATCAGAGTTTAATTCATAGACTTCCGATGAGTCTGAAGATGAATTACAAGTTCCGTTTCAATCATCAGTAGTTGATGAGATCAGGAATTCTCCTGGTGACGATGTTAGTTCAGGTTCCAGTCAGAGTGTGCCTTCTCACAATGATGATGACAATGAACACTCAGTCCATGGATATTTAACAATTGGTGGTGACAATGACAATAACGCTCCATGATCAGTGGGCTCAGAAAGTGAACAGACACCTTATTATGAAGTTGAGAAAGTTTTAAAGGGTCGATATAGAAACGGAAAATTACAATATTTAGTCAAGTGGAAGGACTATTCACACAAACATAATACGTGGGAAGATGAAAATAATTTGAATGATGCCGCACGAGAGTATTTACGAGAGCACCCTGTGAAAATTACAGGCAAGGCATTGTTGTCTTTTTTACGAATTTGTTGATTGGTCACATATAAAGGTGAAACGGATGTGTGGTCACAAGTTAGTCTGAGATGTATGATTGGTGTGTATGCAAGGCCGGCCTAAGTATGTTAGAACTTTGTGAGTGGCGTGACTCGATTCGTTTGCCCCTGAGTGTGATCAAATTCACGAAAATATGAATTTGTAGTGTTGTATTTATCTTCTGAAATTATCGAGATTTAGTCCTTCCATCTAAAGAAAGAAAAAGCAAGACGTAACTGAGACTATTTAAATTTAATACGCCCCCAAAAGGGAGCTACACGAGGTGAAAAGGACTGGAATAGTTTAAGCCGCCATTCTCTGAAATTTGAATTGAGAAATCGGTGATAAAATCCACTCTGCCTCCAATAATGGTGAATTTTGTGTGACTGAAGCCGTACAAGATATGAAATAGAAGTGCAAGTTTCGAATAAGATAGATATTAATGATGGTTCCGTAATACCTAGTGATACAAAGAAAAAAAGATGAAACAAAGGAAAGATTTACTTTTCAGAATGAAGGGATATAACCCTTCCAATTTGGGTTTGTAACAAATAATGAATATATTCTGTGTAAATTGTAGTTCGAACCCTTATTACCCTTACGAAAATGTCTTTTAGGACGCCTAAAAGAAAATGTCTTTAAGGATTTAAAGTAATCTTAAAGGAATATTCTTATAAGAACCTTCAGTATTTTGGCCCCTTCCTAAAAGAATCTTTAAGGAATATGAGAAGTATTACTAAAAGATTATTTTTGAATCTTAAGGTATTCTTTGAAGAATACTATTTAAATGGCAACAAAAGTCTTTAAAGAACACTTATGGCTTTAAAAGTTTTCTTAAAAGACAATAAACAGTATGCTGAAAAAATACTTTTGAAATTTTTAAGTATTCTTTAAGGAATACTATTTACAACCCTGAAAATTTCTTAAAAGAACACTTAATACATTAATGTACTTTTTCTGTAACATTCAAGGACACAAAAGTCATATTTATACATTCAGCTAGTATTTTTATACAAAGAAACTTTATTTCTGAAGTAAAAAAAATGACAAGTTGCTGAGATATACACAATATTATGCAAAGCTGTATGTAACAATTCAAATTGACTCTTATAGCTGGAACTGCACAAGCATTCTATGCACTGAAATGAAGATCTACCTTTTAGGATGTTTTTGACTTGCTACCACATGCTATAATTGTGTAAAACTGATATCTTGACTTTTGTTAAGGGTGATCAATTCAGTAGATGCTACCGTACATTATCAAGTATCCAAGCTGATGACACAAAACATTCAATTTTCAGTACCATAATTTTAACAATTCAATAGCCAAACAAGGTCTTAGTCACCAGCATAAAAAGAATTCAGGCTTCATGAGGGTAATAATGAGCAGACAAATAATTACATGTAGATATCCACTTCCTGTTTTGTTATGTAACACGGTCGAAACCCTTTGTTTTTATAGCTCCTTTGTCTCACCATAAAGATCTTTCGTTTACCTCAATGGTCTCACTTAAATGTCAATGCATTGTCGATAATTTGTATACACAATCAAATCCCTAACTACCAGTATATATACCGGTACCTTGCCTTAAAACTGCACTCCAGTTTATATTGTGTGTGGACTAAAATGCCATGGTGAACAACAGTGGCTATACACTGAACAGGCATGTAGACAAAGGATCATTGTGAACCTGACTGTATCTGTAACTTTTCAGTCTTCAAAACCAAAACATAGACATATAATAATCTATCCTACCTAAGCTTGCTATAATGCCGAGAATAAAAGCTGTCAAACACCTTCTTATGTTGCTACACAGTCATTTTTTAGAGCTGCAACTGCCTTGTGTCTTTTCAGTGGCGGCCATATTGTTTTGATGATGCCTACCCATAATGCATTGGAGCCCCAAATGCATTCTGTGCTTAAGGAGCATCCTATAGAGGACTTAAAAAGTGTAGAATACAGCTTCATGGCAAAGATGGTGGAGAAACAGGGAAGAACGAATAAATATTAAACTATTTTTGTGTGTAGATTAAAAAGAAGTGTATGATGTCCAATGACTATTTTCTATAATTTTTTGTAGAGGATAGAAGTTCTGATTTCTTTCTTTAGTATTCCTTAAAGAATACTTTATACCTGTATAAAACATTTTTATAGTAATACTAAATGCATAACTGAATTCCTATAAAACGCATCTTCAGTATTCTGACCGAATACATACTTATGTACACATATGCTTTAAAGAATATGATACAGTAATCATAAGATATTACATGTATGTGTGACTAGAAATTACGCAATTATATGTATTTATATTAAATATCCTTGTCTGAGTACGTAATATTCATAAAACTTTCAAAGAAGAAATTTTGGGAAAATAAATTAAGAATTCTCAAAAAACAGCTACAAATCAAAAACAATACCATTATATGACAAGAGTTTTATTTTCATGTTACTAAAGAAATGTCCTATAGGAAAATGTTATCCTTTAGTATCACTAAAGGACAGTCTTTTAGGACAATTTTGTCCTAAAGTAGTCTTTTAGGCTGGCTAAAGGTCTTATAGTAATCTTAAAGCAGTACTAAAAGACATTTTCGTAAGGGTTACTCATTATTTATGTATATTTATTATGAAGTACGTAAACTGTTGTGTAGAACTATTTAACACACTTTCTTGAGTTATGTAATTTTTCTTCTTTTCTTAATTTCATTAGTGGTTGTATGCTTTTCATTTTAACGTTTATTTCTAATTGAAAATTCATACGGGACGCATTCATAGAAAGAAGGGGAATGTTACAGAGTTCATTGACTTTGACATCAATTCTGTATAAAGGTTAATTATCAGGTTCAGACAGGTTCAGACTTTGTTAATTATGTGCGATGATTATACCTTATGTGAGAAATCTAGCAAGTACATACTGTTATCTTATGTGAGAAATCTAACAAGTACATATTGTTCTGGTGTTTATGGTCTTGGCGATTGATACATGTAGGTAGACTTTGCATTTCATTTGTATGTAAATAAAGATTGTACGCATTGCATTGTATATACAAGATGTCCTTACGAACACCAGCTCAGACGAAGGGACAACATCTTGAGAGAAGGAACTATCTGGCAATATGTAGCATCCATTCATAAGAAATAAACGGTGTTATCTTTGAAGACTTGGAGTCTCTACGCTGTTTCTGTATCCCGATATCCTCTCGCATGGCGATTCCCCGAGGAAGATAATTGTCGATGGCAACAACAGTTCTGACCAAACCCGACTTCCAAGGACTGCCTCTAGCTTTAATACTAAAGGACTGATTCTATCTGCGATACTAGATGATACTAAATTCCGCCAAATCGCAAGTAAATGTCCAATATATATCAGAGATTTCACCACCTCATGGTTCTCGCGAAACCCCACTTCCAATGACTGCCTCTAGCATCGATACAAGACGATACTTGATTCTGTCAAATCGCAAGTAAATATGCGATATATATCGGAGATTTCACCACCTCACAGTTCTAGCGAAGCCCGACTTCCAAGGACTGACTCAAGCATCCATATAGGACTATACTAGATTACGTCCAATCGCAAGGAAATATCCGATATATATCAGAGATTTCACAACCTGAGAGTTCACGCCAAGCCCGACTTCAAAGGACTGACTCCAGCATCAATACTAAGAGATTCTGTCAAATTGCAAGTATATACCTGACATATATCGGAGATTTCACCACCTCACAGTTCTGGCCAAACCTGATTTCCAAGGATTGACTCTAGCATCGATAATAAACGATACTAGATTACGTCAAATTGCAAGTAAATATCCTTTATATATCGCAGATTTCACCATCTCAGAGTTCTGGCCAAACCCGACTTCCAAGGACTGAATCTAGCTTCAATACTAAATGACTGACTCTAGCTGCGATACTAGATGATACTAGATTCCGCCAAATGGCAAGTAAATATCCGATATATATCGGAGATTTCACCACCTTACGGTTCTGGTCAAACCCGACTTCCAAGGACTGCGTCTAGCTTCGATAGTAGACGAAACTAGATTACATCAAATCGAAAGTAAATATGAGTTATATATCGGAGATATCACCACCTCATAGTTCTGGCCAAACCCAACTTTCAAGGACTGAATCCAGCTGCAATTCTAAAGAACTGACTCTAGCTGCGATACTAGATGATACTAGATTCCGCCAAATCACAAGTAAATATCCGATATGTATCGGAGATTTCACCATCTCACGGTTCCGGGGAAACCCGACTTCCAAGGACTGACTCTTGCATTGATACTAGACGATGCTAGATTCTGTCAAATCGCAAGCATATATTCGATATATATCGGAGATTTCACAACCTTACAGTTCTGGTCAACCCGATTTCACTCTTGCTTCGATACTAGACGATATTAGATTCCATCAAATCGCATGTAAATATCCGATATATATCGGAGATTTCACCACCTCAGAGTTCTAGCCAAGCCCGACTTCCAATGACTGACTCTAGCATCGATATTGGACGATACTAGATCGTCAAAGCGCAAGTAAATATCGGTTATTTATCGGGGATTTCACCACCTAACAGTTCTGGCCAAGCCTGATTTCAAAGGACTGAATCCAGCATCAATACAAGACGGTACTAGATTACGTCCAATTGAAAGTACATATCCGATATATATCAGAGATTCCACCACCTTACAGTTCTGGCCAAACCCCACTTCAAAGGACTGACTCTAGCATCGATACTAGACGATACAAGATTCTGTCAAATTGCATGCAACAACAAAATTTGATCGAATTTCAGGCAGCTGTGTCCGATGTCGCATGCGCAGCTATATTTAGTAAAAACCTGACATCGAGATCAGTGCTTTTGGAAGTCGAGTAAAACGTAGTTGATACACAGAATTCAGAATTAATAGCTAAGGGAGCATTTAATTCAACAGAAAAAGTGCTTAGGATTAGTATTATTTGACACTTGAAAAAGAGGATTTGTACTCAAGGCTGTTATAATTTGTTCAGCTACCAACTCTTCTTACTACAAAATTTGCAATCGTATAAAAGAGATAGTAGTTTCACCTCTTACCAAGATGTTTAGCGTTTGTTTTCTGAGTGGCAACTCCATGCTTTGTTATTGCCAGTAACTTTTGCAGTTTAATTATTTTGAATTTTCATGTTTTGAAAGAACACCTTTTTGTTCTACCCCAACATTTTGAAATTCATAGTGTGCAGGTCGTCAAAACAACTATTAGGCAAAGAAAAATAAAAAGTTTGTTTCTTATCCTAGACATATTTCAAAACTGATGTGGTGACGCGGGTTTCTTTTTTTATTCTTCAGTCAACAACGCGGAAAAAATGGCAACAACATACTCATGCACGCAGAGATAAATGAACAGCAGTATCGCTTTATTATTTCGTACAGCAAAAGTTCTGTGGTTTGACTTTTAGAGCAGCATTTGCACAGCTCTGACAGAGTAACATAAGAGTGACATATGTGTACAGTTCTGAATTGAATGTTAGTGTCAATTATTTTGTTTATTGTTCTGTTTTATACATGCACTATTGTCATGTCATGTCAGTTTTTTTTATTCATTTCCTCATGAGCAGAAAAAAGGTTGACGCGGCGGATCTGAATTGATGCACACGAGGATGAAAAACAAACTTTTTATTTTTTTGTCATCACATCAGTCTGTATGACTGACAAGTGATCACACAATCAGTGGAAATTTATTGTAATGCTATTTCCCGTTTGTCTATGATACTCACTTTTCAAACTCATGTATATGGGAAATGAGAAAAACGATCTTTGACACGAAATTTTAGTGTATAACAACTAGTCCAAGGATTTGTCAACACATTTGACACATGGTAAATTTACAGAGTGAGCTGTGATAGTATATATCCTTTTGACTTAAAATGCTGGTTCGACTCTCTCTCTATCAAGCATACTTTTCAAAATCATTTAAAATGAGAATTGAGATGCGTGAGCTTTTAAATGTAATATTCACATGTGTTAACAACAAGTCTAAAGATTTCTGTACACAT
Organism: Ptychodera flava; assembly: GCA_001465055.1. Taxonomy (NCBI): domain Eukaryota; kingdom Metazoa; phylum Hemichordata; class Enteropneusta; family Ptychoderidae; genus Ptychodera; species Ptychodera flava. The sequence goes on from LD351044.1 coordinate 28,365, forward strand.
GAGACATATGGAAGCTCAAAATTTGCACATAATATCATCAGTGCAAGTACTTTCAACCATGGCAACTGCTTGGCCCTCGCCAACGCTGCCTGCAGCTTGAATTCTTCTTCTTCTTCTTCTTCTTCTTCTTCTTCTTCCGCCATATTGGATAGACGTAGAGAAGAAGGGCTCCTACTTGTTTTGATTTTCTACCTGTGAAAAGTGCCATCCTTCATAAATTGTCATCACTTTGCGTTGTGATTAGTGTTTAGTTCTTTTTGGTCTTGTTTCCGGCCCGGTTTCATCTTCGACTAGGTGGATTTCCTTTGATTTTATTTTTTGTCATTTGTTAACTCGTGGTCGGCAATATGGCCACCCGGGAGGACAAGCCATTTTGGAATCCGACACGCAAGCATGCTGTCAGGTGTACTAATATTGAAGGTGTTACTGTTGAAAGCTATGTTGAAGAGATTGCAAAGAAAGTAGAAATGAAAATGTTATTGCTGCATCTAGAACGAATAAGTCCGTTGTTGTACTTTTAGCAACACTCAGTAATGTTGAAAGCATTGTTGAATCGAAGTTCGCTTTGTTTGATTAATTGGTCGATGTGGAACACATGGTGAACCCGGCTTCAAAATTAATTCTGTCAAATGTTCTTCCTTTCATTCCTGACGAAGTTTTGGAGGAATATTTATGGAAACTTGGTAGAGTTGTTAGACATATAAAAGCAATCCCTCTTTGTTGTAAAAACGCTTCATTGAAACAGGTAAAGTCGTTTAGATGACAAGTTCATGTTTTGCTGCATAACGAGAACATTAGCGTTGTAATTCAGATCAAATATGATGACCGTTTTTATTCCGTTTATGTTTCTGTCGATGGACTGCGTTGTTTCCATTGTAGATTAAAAGGTCATAGCCGTAAACGTTGTCCAAACTACAGATTGTCAGAAAACAACGGTAATGACACAGGAAATGTTCAGAAAAACGATACATGTGTGGACGAAAACTCAGGTCTAGTGGATATGGTTGAAAGTCAAGAAAATTCAAATGAAGGCGTTGATCAGCATATGAATAACCCAGAAATTAACACCTCAACTTCGAGTAACACCTCAATATCAACTCGTTTTGTTGAAAACAATGAAGCACAATCAGAGTCCGCACACGAAGTCACATCTATTGATGAAATTCTGTACATCAAAGACCGCTCACCAGTAAAATCAGTCAACCCACTGACGCTTAAGAAAAAGAAAAAGATTTTTTAACTCTGCTGCAAACGTCCATGCCTATGAAGAAAGGGTACGAACCCCTGCTTCTCCTTCGTATTCTCCGCTCCCCTCAACTCCAGTTTTATCATTTGACACCCCTTCATCGTCATCATCTTCACCAGTCCAATCTCAGTCCCTTGAGTTTCCTGAGACTCCATTTTCAGGTGTCAATATGAATGATTCTCAGGACTTATTGACGTCCCAGTCTCAGTCTCCAAGAAAACATTCTCAAAGTCAGTTTATTTGGTCAGGATTGAAAACATCAAACTCGTTTGATGTTCTCAGCGAAATTTCCGATCATGATAATGAGTCTGTTTCAACTGAAATTTCTGACATCATAAATTCAGGAAAAGCTGCAAATCAAGCCGTCTAATTTGCTTGAGTTTTAGAAGACATTAAAGGCTCTAAAAACACAATAGAAAAATGTAAAGATAACAGCTCATAAAGTAATTTGTAATCTTACGCAGGTCAGATCTTGTGACCAGTCATCAAAGAGTTCGTATCCATAAACTTGTGACAAAGTTACAACAACATGTTAAACAACAAAAAGCTTGGCAATTACAAATATGGGAAGTAAAATCGTTCTTGTCTTTGCTTATCTAGTGATGGCAAGTTTAATTTCTTGGAACGTAAATGGGTGTCATGATTCTTTAAAACGGTACAACATTTTGTCTTCATAGAAGTCCAATCATCACGCTGATTTTTATTTTTTACAAGGAACTCATTCTACAGTGGCTAATCAGGCTTAGTGGCAAGTCGTATGGCGCGCGCCTATTTACTTCTCACATGGTGCCAGTAACTGTGGTGGGGTTGCAGTGCTGTTTCCGCGAAACAAAAATGTTGATGTGTTTCTGTAAAAAGTGTTGTCCAGGGTCGTCTTCTTCATTTACATATTAAGATGAATGACACTTCCTTTCATTTGCTCAATATTTATGCTCCTTCAAGTGGAGATGATTGTTGTATTTTCTTTCAAAGTCTTTGTAAATTTCTCCTTGATTTTGATCTTGACAATGAAAATATTGTCATAGGGGGAGACTTTAATTGTAATTTAATTGTAATTGATCCTGATTTAGACAGGTCATCTCATAATGAACCTAATTTAAAGTCTTTGCAAGTTTTCTCTTCGCTTGTCCATCGTTTTAAGCTTTCTGATGCCTGGCGTTATTTTCATAAACAGGTTCAAAATTTTACGTGACAGAGAGGAGAGCAAAAAAGTCGCATTGATACTTTCTTCATTAACAAGAGGTTGACTTCGAAAATAAAATCTATGTCTATTGACTCTCCTACTGATTTATATGATCACTCTCTTGTTTCTCTTGTTTTAACTATGAATTCAAGTGTCAACAAAAATCAAGTTTGGTGTCTAAATACTAGTCTTCTTAATGATGAAAATTACTGCACTTTAATTAAGGAATTCAGGGAAGGTTGGCGTAATGAGAAGGATAGATTTTCTACTCTTCAGTCTTGGTTGGATATAGGAAAATAAAAGATTAAAGAATAAAGTCAACAATACAGTGCAGAACGGGTTCATCACTTTAAACGTTTAAAACGAAAGCTTATTGAGGAAATTCGTACCTTGGAAACATTGATTCATACTCAGCCTTCTCTGAAAACAAGATATCACCGGCAAAAAAAAAACAACTATTGGACAGTTGTCAGAAACTTGACAACAGAGGTGCAGTTATTCGTTCTCGTTTTCAAAAGCTCAATGATTCTGATACTAATTCACAGTTTTTCTTTTCTCTTGAAAAATACAAAGGCTGTCATAAATCCATCATTCATCTTCAACGTGAAGATCATTCAATTACAGAAATATCAGCGAGAAATTCGTCAACTTACTCGCCAGTTTTATCAAAACCTTTTTACTGCTGAGCCTGTTTCACCTGAGGCACAAAATACTTTGCTTCATGATCTCCCTAAATTGCCTTCTGACAAAGTTACTCAACTTGATGAACCCATTAGTCTTGATGAGTATACCTTTGCACTCAAGAACATTGTCAGTGGTAAAATGCCCGGTGTTGATGGCATACCTTGTGAATTTTATAAAAAATTCCGTCTTTTCTTGGGAAAGTTTTTCACCGGGTTTTTCAAAAGTCAATTTCCGATGGCCTTCTTCCAACGTCCTGTCGTAGAGCTGTTATCACATTCCTTCCGAAACAAGGTGATAACTCCCTTCTTAAGAACTGGAGACCTATCAGTTTGCTTTGCTCTAATTATAAAATTTTCACTATAGCTTTATCACTTCGCTTGAAGCAAGTTTTGCAAGATATAATTCATGTAGATCAAAGTTATACGGTTCCAGACAGATAGATTTTTGACAATATTCATTCAATTAGGGATTGCATTCATTTTCATAACAACATGAATCTTCCTCTTGGTGTTCTTTCTTTAGATCAGGAACAAGCTTTTGATCGTGTCAGTCATCATTATCTTTTTCACACTCTGCATGCGTTCGGGTTTGGTGAAAATTTCATCAATTTTATTAAACGTCTGTATACACAAACTGATAGTCTTGTTCGTGATAACAATTCCCTTACTGCTCCAGTTCAGTTTTCACGTGGTATAAGGCAAGGTTCCTTATTATCAGGGCAGCTTTATGCAATTGTTATTGGACCTCTTTTACACAGAATAAGGCAAGATGACAGTATTCAAGGTGTTACGATTCCAATTTCAAGTGATCGTAACTGTAAACTTTCAACTTAAGCTGATGACGTAAATACTCTTGTAACTTGTGATACTGATTTTTTGAGGTTTAAATATTGATTTTCTGTCTATGAGCATGCAAGTAATGCAAAAATTCACTATCGTAAGTCCCAAGGTCTTTGGCGTGGGCGTGCTGATCATCCGCTTGAAATTCTTTGGAATAGTATTGGTCTCAAAGTCCTTGGTACTTATTTGGGTAACAGTAATGAGTATTTTTCAGAAACTGGAGTGAGTGTGTTACAAAGACTGACAATAAGTTATCTTGGTAGAATAGATATGCTCCTGCTTTGTCATTCCAAGGCCGTGTTATCGTTATTAATCAACTTGCTGCAACTAAACGCTTTCATGTTTAATTTGCCTCTGTCCTCCTGCTTGTATCATTGATGAAAACCAGCACAAATTCCTTGATTTCTTCTGGCAAGGAAAACATTGGTTGCCAAGTCGAACAGTTTTTGCTCCATTGAAGTTAGGAGGGCAAAATCTTATCGATCTCTCCTCACGTGTGAAAGCTTTCAGGTTATATTATCTTTAAAGATACTTGTATTCAGGTCTGGATCATCCTTCATTTTTGTTTGCTGATTTTTATTTTCAAAGTTTTGGTAATTTCAAGTACATATCTCAACTATTTACAGTGAATTTTCAGTCTGTTCCAGAATTTCAACCTAATTTTTATCTTGAGCTTTTGAGAGTTTTGAAGTCATGTATTTTTCTGAGAAAAGGTGGACCCTTTCAATCAAAGATATCTTCCATGAATCCTTTTTGAACGATTGTGTTAGTTTTAATAACCCTGTTGATAGTACTCTTGTTAATCACTTTATCAGTGCTGGCATTACAAAAGTCGGAGATCTTTTTGACCCTTTCCAAAAATCTTGGCGCTCCCCAAGCCTGTTTAAAAACATTGTTTCTATTCATTCTGATAGAATTTTGACAAATACTGTCAAGACGTTGGTTGATTATAAAATCGTGTGCGGTCACGTGACTTTGGCTGCCATATTTGATGTTCGAAAAATACCAATTTAATCTTCAAAAATCTTCTCCTCCAGAACCAATGCACCAGTTGAGCTGAAATTTTACTCATTTCATTCTTAGTGTGAACTCTTTCGAGTTTGCAAAAGACATTCAGATCGGTCTCGTGATTCGGCCGCCATATTAGATTTTCGACAAAAACCAATTAAATCTGTAAAAACCTTCTTCTCCAGACCTAAAATACCGATTAAGCTGAAATTTTACCCCTGTCATCCTTAGAGCGATCTCTTTCAAGTTTGCAAACGACATTTGGATCGTTCACGTGATTTGGCCACCATCTTGAATTTTCGAAAAATAACAATTTAATCTTCAAAAATCTTCTTCTCCATAATAAGAAACCCATTGAGCTAAAACTTTACTCATGTCATCCTCAAAGCAATCTCTTTCAAGTTTGCAAACGACATATCGATTAGTCACGTGATTTGGCCGCCATATTGGATTTTCGAAAAATACCAATTTAATCTTTAAAAATCTTCTTCACCAGAACTAAAACACCTATTGAGCTGAAATTTTACTCATGTTATCCTTAGAATGATTTCTTTCAAGTTTTCAAACGACATTTGATGTATGTATTTCATCATGTATCCCAAATTATTTTCACCAAGAGGTGAGTTACCAACCCACATTTTATCTGTGTATCAAAATTCGGTCTTCGGTCTTTGAAACAAAGTGGACTGTTTCGGTTTTTCTCGAGGGTCTATGGTTAAGATAGGTTCGTTCAAATGCACCGACCGGGCAATTTTCGAAAATACTGGTTTAGGGGCCTCTTTACCACCGCTATAAGTGCTAAAACAATATTTTAGCATCGGTGGCATGAGTTCTCGTCTGATTAGAATGGCGAATAGTAGCAAGATATAATATAATTAGAATTTTATGTTTCTCACGCGACCGAGAACGCTGATACTGATGACATCTTGAGTTTGCAAGATCTCTGGGGAATTGTCATGCAACCCTGCCCCGGCGACCAATTTGGAAAGTCTACAGGCGTTAGTTGAATGATCCGCAGATGAAAATATTTTGTTCTCTGTTCATATACGTACAGGTGCTATGTTTCAAAGGATACAGAACTTTTGCAGAGGAGGCTAAACTTCTATTCTAGCGCAATATTTGCATCACATATGGACCATAAAATATGATCGGCAGCGGCTCCTGACTCCTTCCAGGGAAATATAATACATAATAACGTAAAGAGAAAAAAACTTTATTTATATCAGTCTATAGTACATGTGCCAGTTACTTTCTCCGTCATAATTGCACCCGTGAAGATCAAACACTGGGCAAAATGCAAAATACTTCTAAACCGTGAGACATTCGTATTCAGTATTCTGTGGTAAATTAAGAGTTTCATTGGAAAGTACATTATTTTTAAAATATATCTAAATTTTAAATTAATCATGGAACAATACAAAATAGCACAAGTACATGTCAGGTAATTTGGATCTAAAGTATCATAGTATAATTCTCATAGATGTCATCATACTGGAAAAATTCTCCATTTTGTAAATGCAAAATACTACAACATGTCAGGTCATTTGGTTTTACAGTATCATAGTATGATGAGTTTTCATAGAGAGCGCTCTATAGGAAAAGTTCTTTATTGTAAAAGAAGCACTGATATTTCCTATTTTTGCTTTGAAGATTGATGGAAACACAGAAACGTGAAATTTCCATCAAAATAAAAGAAACAAAGTCGGCCTTTTTCATGAATTTTGTTTGATGCAAGATACTACTTATATTGTTTGACATGTTCAATGATACTGAATGAATGGGTGACCATGCATATATTCGACCCCGGTCTATAGAGAAATTAGTGAAACTGTGGCGAAAATGAATTAATTGTCATGACCATTAATTCATTTTCGCGATGGTTTTATATATCATGTCTAAAATCGGGGTCGAATATATGCATGGTCACCCATTCATTCTGTAATATCAACATGTCAAACAATGTAAGTAGTATCTTGTTTCAAAGGAAATTCATGAAAAATAGCTGACTTTGTCCCTTTATAAATAAAATATGTTTATTTAAAAACCTTAAGGATAAACTAATATTTTAAATTGCAAAACATGATAGGAGCAGTGACTAATTCTTAAAAAAAATTAGTTGAAACAAATTCTTAAATATATTTAGTTGACAAAAAACTCCATCTAACATCACTGCATATATTGTGTACATTTTACTTTGACAAATTTACAGAATAACTTTTGAAAAAAAAGACATTTTCAACAACATTAAAGAAACCATATGGTAATTTGATTTTTTAAATGCAAAGTTGATTGAAGCAGTTACGATTCTTGAAAAGTCTAGGTAAAAATATTGGTATGACAAATTTACAGAACTACAGCCAGTATGTCGGTCACATTACAATGGCTAATACTAGGGAATGAAGCTTTGTTTCTTAAAAGAAATTTATTCAACAGTGCAACATTTTCTTTCATAAGTACTGCAATGTATTACTATGTACAATTCAACTATATTAAGTGAATTACAAGTTTCATGTTAAGCAATGTGAACTTATTGAAAAATCACTGAATATAAATTAAGTCTTTGTATTGTCTTTGTCTGAGAAGTCAAAAAATTTGCATTCCCTTACTGTGCAAACACTTTGATGAAGTCATTGGTACTGTCAACTACAGCCACTCTGCATGGAATATCGTCGGTCAGTATGATACCATGTGGCCAATCCAACATATCTTCATCACTGTCAATGCGGGATATGAATCTACCTCTACTGTCTAACTTTAACACATATTTGTTTTTTTTATCACAGACATACAAATTACAGTCTTTATCTGTCACTATTCCCATCGGATGTAAAAGACTGTCATCACTGCTGATGTTGCGAAATAAGTATAAAAATTCACAATCAGAACTGAACACTTGAACACGGCTATTGTTAATATCTGATACAAGTACTTCTCCTTGACTGTTAACGGTTACGTATGCAGGTCCAAAGAATTCTCCCTGCTTGGTGCCATGCTTTCCAAAGGATTTGATGTACTGACCATGCTGTGTGAATTTCCTGACACAATGACTCTCCACCTTGTCTGTTTTGTCACCCTTATCATCCCAGTCTGTGACATACACACTGCCATCTACAGGACTGATGGCGATTCCCAGGGCATATTTCAGTTCATTTTGTCCAAAGTATCTGAGTAACTGTCCATCCTCATCACTCACAATTACCTGATTGTTGCCTGAATCTGACATAAAATATTCATCATCAGCTGATACTGCTACTCTTTTAGGTGCAAAGCGCTTCTTGAATTGTTTAAATGTGAAACCTGATTTGTACTTTCCATTCCTATCAGCTATGTGTATTCTATTGTTTCCCAAATCTGCTGTGACAAAGTCTCCATGTTTATTAGTGGTTATCCCAGTAGGCCTGTAAAGCTGACCTTTGCCTATCGTCTTCACCCAACCCTTGAAAGAAATCACAAATGGCGATCCTGGTATTGGTTGGTCACCCAGTTGTACTGCAACTTCATGTCGTCCACCAACATCTGCATCAATTCTCAGACTGTGTGTACCATTTCCACTGTCTACTGCAACTATGTCTTCGCATGACCCATCTTCCTTCCTCATCTTTGCTGTGATTTCTTTGAATGATATGACTGGTTTACCTCTCCTGTCAGTAATTCTGACCGTGACGTTGACAGATTCACCCCTGACAAGTCTCGTTGGCATGTTCTCTACCTTACACATTGATGCACTGACATCCATCTTCAAGAATCCCAGAATTCCATGCTCAGGTGAGTCAATTGAAGGATGGAATCTGATCAACTCAGATTTTATCATTTGATTTATCTTATGTACAAAGTTATGAATGTTGTGCATTGTTTCCTTCTTTGATGAGAGGAGTCTGGCAGCATTTCCAACATGCAATAATGATTCCAGGTAATTGCATGCTTTTGGAATGTTACCGTGTTTCTCCTCCCATTCATCAAATTCGGCCATTACAATTTTCCTAATCATGCCGAATTCAAATTTTAATGTTCTGCTCAGCCTTGCTTTCTCAAGTTCGGTGTCTTGTATCATCATTTTAGCTTTCCTTTTAATTTTATCTTCTTCCTTCTGGCGGTATATTTCAAGTTCATCTTTGGCAGCCTCATCGCTCTCATGTAATTTAACATTCTGTTCATGTATTTTCAATTTCTTCACCATTTCTTTTAGCTGTTCTCTGTATTGATCAGCTGCATCTTGTAGATTTCTGTGGACATGCTCAGGGACAGGGTGAGTGGCAATACAGTCGGGGCAGATAGATACTTGACAGGAGTCACAGTACAGATGTACTTCACTCTGTGGATGAACGCTACAGTGTACTTTGCCTTGTTTAGACAATTCTCCTGATAGTTCTTCAAGGTATTTGTCAAGTTTGACTTCATGGTGGCTTTTGCTGGTTTCCCTGTCTTCGTGGGCAGTGATGCATGAAGAACAGAAATTTGAATCACACTCTATACAGCTGTGTAAAGCTTCTCTTTCCTTGCATTCTTCACACTGTCCTATGTCCAGCTCTTCAATTTTCCGTCTTTTCTTTGAGACACGAACCTGTAATTTAATCAATTGTGTATCTATGTTAGACCATTCACCAAAAGCGAATTGCCATCAATTTTCATGAAAAATCGGCATGAATTTGATGACATGTCTGGTATGTAGTGTAATGAGAGAAAACACAGTAAAGTAATTCTGTCTGTCCTTGGTATAGAAATTAGCATTGAACAATGCAGTTCCAACAAATTAATTTTGACAACGCAAATTAGTTGTAAAAAGATTTAGATATCTATCCTATATTGTTGAATACTATAAGTGTTTTAATGCATGCAAGGAGGTGATTCCCTGTGTACAATTTTGTCGTTGACACTTTATATTTTACTTTGTCCGATTTTGAAGAAGAATGGTTATTCTGGTATGTAATCATGAATTTTTAATCATATGAATATTCTCATGGTTTTTAACTATAATCATGTGATTTAGTATTAAACACATCTACTGGCTATGATTAAGTCTACAATACCTGAGTAACACATTGATTTATCATGAGCAGATTCTTCAGCGAGAATATTTCTCTCATTAATGTCATAAAGAATCATGCTATCCAAACGTATACTCAATCACATGATCAAACAAAAAAACAAGAATATTTATGTTATTTTGTGTCACAATATGCATCTCAAGATGGCTTAGTTTCATAATACTTGTCATAATAATTTTAACGTAGCATATCAATAATTATTTTTTATGCAGATGAAATAATGTTGACGATGGCAAGTCATGTGACAATGAAAATTTTATATAAATTTGGAATTGAGGACAATACGTTCAGGACCTCACACTAAACGACAAGCAAGCAAATAGATAATCTGAGAGAGAAAATATAGACAAGCGAACAGAATAAATGAGTGAGACAACAAACCAATCAACAGTAAACATAAAACTGACTACAAAGTATACTGCCTTTAAGGGCCATGTCCCGTACTCTCTAATTACGATAAGGTATATTAATTGATGATGAATATTTGTAAATGATTTTTAGTCTGTATGTTTGTTGTTTATATGTTTGTGCTTTATTCATTCATTTGGGTTGTTTATAATTTCCCTTTTCTGTACGTTGCTAATCACTCTCTTTCTTTTTTTTTACTTCTTTGTTATTCAGGCTAGGACATCTGACCCGTAAGCTGCTATACAGATGAAGCAGCTAGGAACAGAGCCGTAGCGTGGTTGCCTGTGGTTTTCAACGTGTATTCGTTTCAAACGTGGAAGTGTGTATGGTCAAGATGACTCCTTATCATATACATGAACGTGCAAAACCACCGGAATTTTATGAATGCCACTTTGGATGATCGGGCGGTTATCATGGACAATTAAAAATGCATATCAATATATATAATTGTATTATAGTTTTGTCAATACCAGAGATTATTGTGACGTTCATGCCCCTTGATTATTAATTTATAATGTATCCGATTATTTAGCAATGCGGCCCCACAGTGAGCATAACAATACAAGTTTTAAAAATGTACGAAACAATCACGGCGCATGAAGGCTATGATGGGTCTGTGCCAGTGGAAATGAATGTTTGCCATTTGGTGTCTTTCGAGGGGGACATGGAAAGATGTCGATATACACAGTGGATTGACAGATGTTCAGAGGCAGAAGCAACAGTGTTATTAGAAGAGTTCAGTTATTTGTTTACTGAGTGTCCTGGACGTACACCAGTGATAGAGCATAGTATTACTACAACCACAGAAACACCTGTTCTGCTCAGACCCTACATACTTCCTGATTCTTTGAAAGAAACTGTCCAGGAAGAATTGAGTAAGATGCTGAAGGCTGGTATAAGACAGAAGTCACATAGTCCGTATGCTGATCCTATTATTCTTGTAAAGAAAAAGGACCAACCATGGCCTTTTTTGTTGACTATCGAGGACTAAACAAAGTGACTGAATTTGACCCATTTGCCATGCCGTGTACAGATGAGATGATTGAAAAGTTAGGGATGGCACACTATATAATCAGTGTCGACCTAACTAAATGGTATTGGAAGATACCTTTTGTACTGAGATGCTAGAGCCAAGTCCACATTGATTACGCCATATGGCCAGTATGAATTCCTCGTGATGCCCATCGGTATGCAGAATGCCCCTACAACCTTTATTGGGTTGATGCAGATGGTACTTGATGGGTGTCAAGAGTTTGCCACTTCATACTTTGATGATACTGCTGATCAAACGTGGAACGAGTATATTGAACATCTGAGACAACTATTTTTTAGAATCAGAGATGCCGAACTGACTATTCGACCAAGCACATGTAAAGTTGGAATTCCAGTAGTTCAGTGATTGGACACATTGTAAAATGTGGCAAAGTGAAACCCTAGCCAGAGAAAATTCAAGTAGTACTGAGTTTTACAATATCATCACGAAAACTGATGTCAGAGCATTTCTAGGCCTAGCTGGATACTACAGGCATTTCATTCCCAACTTTTCAAGTATTGCTTGTCCACTGACAGTATTAACCAAGAAAGGTGTACCGACTCGAGTAAGCCAGACCACAGAGTGTGAAGATGCTTTTACAGAGCTGAAGAAGTTACTGACTTCTTGTTGAGCAATCCAAACTTCAACAAGCCCTTCATCAGCCAAGTTGATGCAACTTATAGAGCGATTGGTGCCATACTTAGCACAATCAATCATGATAACGAATAGCACCATATTGCTTACTTGAGTTGCAAGCTCTCTCCCAGGGAAATTAATTACTCTACTATAGAGCGTGAATGTTTGAATTTTGTTTGGGCAAGACAATCATTGAGACATTACCTGTTTTTTAAGAATTTTACTGTTCAAACCGATCCTCATCAATTGCGTTGGTTGTTACAAATGAAATATAAAAATCAGGCAATGAAGTTTGATACTTCAGAAGTACTCATTTGACATTGTTTATTGTACAGGTATGGCAAACAGTAATACTGATGGTTTGTCTCATGCACGGGCTAAATTAAGCCCTAAAACTCATTTGAGCCACAATGAGTTATTCTCAAGACTTTCAATGTTGATGTTGAGTGTTATTCTATCCCAGTGCTCTTATGCTTTTTTGCAGAAACAGGTTTGTGACTTCATAAGGGGGAGGAATGTGATGATTTTGGGTCTACATTGTTTTGTGCCCATGTATACCATTCATATATATGAGTAAACAGTGAGCCAATAACTGGCATATGGATATGTAAGTGCTTACTGAGTATTTTTGAGTTATGGCGTTTTGCAATAAAGGTGTAGGGGTTCACTTGCATGGAGTAAAACCGCGTCATGATTGATTTGTATACCGTTTGATGCAAGATCATGAGAGTTCCAAGAGATATGGTCCGTGAAAAGTCAACCATGCAGAATATTATTCTAATGCTGATGGCATAGGCGTTGAAATGACCTCTGATGATAAACATTTCACTCTAACTCACAGATGCGATTATTTGAAGACACAGATTTAAATGAATAAATAGAGTGGCAATTCTGATTACATAAGTTTGGAGCCCAATAGAAAGACATTCATACAGCCTGATGGTAGACTCCAACAAATGTACATTTTCCTGTACTTTTAATCTGTACACTATCAGCAGTTAATTTGTAATCGGAAAGTTTTCTAAATCAATCAACACACAGTTAAATGATACTTTTTAAAACCAGATAAGGAGAGAATTTAGAGAGAACAGGACAAAATAGTCATAAACTGGACAGATCAACAGCATAACTTTACACTTTGCTGATAAGACCGCTGGCGGATCTAATCTGACTTGTCAGCCCCTACTCTGCTATATCCCAGGATATCTCTACATAGCAAACGCCTTTCATAAAAAGCATAAAAAACATCGATTTATTGATAACAGGGAAAGGGGATAGAGATGTGTTAAAAATCCAATGTTGTCACCAACTTATTTAAAATTTTACTATCGTGAATGCAAACTTACTTGTACCCTGTTGTTTGTGAAGTATTGCTAACAACAATATCGACATTCCCTACCTTAGATGATGTAGTCTGTTTTGTCCCCTCACGTACTGCTACTTTTTCAGCAATTTCTTTGGCAGTCATCAATTCTTTGATTCTAGCCTCATATAACGAATTTGTCCTCTCGAAGTCTTCAATTTTCTGTCTCTCTATAGTCCATTGTAGCCTGTCTTTACTGTATTTCTCCATAAAGGCTTGGCAACACAAAGGAGCCATCTTTAGCATTGTTTGGAATTCCAAGATCGCGTCTGTCGTTGGCCACTTCATTTGGTTCAAATCCAGCTGATTAATGAATGGGAAATTTGGTACACATATTTGCAGTCTGCTTCCTCTAGCGATATCAAAGACAACTTTCTCATGGTCCAAATCTGTTGGCACGAGGAAATGCGTGAGTTAGCCTGTTTTATTAAACGTAAGCAGGGCTTATTTTGTTACAATTAAGTGATCTTAGTAACATCGTGCTACCGTGTAATTTTGATAGAGATTTCTGCGTCTTTTAAACTTTTTTCACCCATAACGGATAGGTAAACTTGTCTCGCACAATTGCATATTGAAACAAGCTTTGATAAATAGAAACCCTCCAACAGTTGCAAACTGCAATCTATTTGTAAGTTGCTTTGTACTTTACACGAACAGGCCCTTTTGTTTCATAGGGGATGAAGGGATGATAGGTTTTCAAATGGAAACGTGAATGCATGACAATGACCAAATAACACATTGCGATCGTGCACGTCAGTTTGTTTCATAATCATATCACATAATGGCAACATACGGCCTCTTGTTTAAATCCATAAAGTCTTAACTATAACTAATGAAGCCTGTACCTGATGCTTAACAACACCTATTGCGATACAATCATATACCAGGCCTCACGGATGGCATTCACTATAAAAGTGGTGGGAGCTTAGGGTGTCATGTGGTTCATGATTTTATCACGATTGTACCACATCACGCTCAGAAGCATTTTTAAAGTTAGGGAGCGTTCAGTTATTGTGGCCAGGGGTGGGCCGGCAAATTCTTCCTGTGCATCAGTCAAAAAAAGTAAACCCCCTATCCATTACACCAAAAAATTGATGACCCCCCCTTTTAAGATGACAAAATTTCATGACCCCCTCCCCTACCCACATTGCTTGAGTAAAGCTGCACACATAAACACCTTGGGGGCGCAAGAGATCCAAAACAAGATTCTCAGATTTTTTCAAATGACCCCCTTTACAAACTCACAACGTGTTAGTGTTTAAATTTCCCTTTCTGGCTTGCTATAATTTTGGAATCACCCCTAAAAGGGATTGGGCAGAAATTACAGGAGGATCGCAATATTTTTTGCAAGCGTGTGTGTAATAAATTTTGACATTTTGAATTAATTGATAAAGAGCTGTTGATAATGTTGATTCACTATACATGGTAGTCTATGAGAAAACTATGTAATACTTTTTCAATACAAAACTAGCAATATCTATGCATTTATAGACATTTGATAATTGGGATAGATGTACTTAATTTGAATAGGTTTGTTACATCTGGTATGAGCATAACAAATTTGACTTGAGAATTTCACCGAAAATGTTCATTTACTATACATGGGTGTCTATGAAAAAGTTTGAATAATTTTTTTCAATGAAAAACTTGTTATACTTGTGAATATACCGACGTTGGATAATTAACATAATTGTACCAGATTATATTATGATGGTTAAAGGTGCATATTACGTGTACAGGAAATCTGACTTTGGAATTTCATTGAAAACATGTTTATCCACTATACATGGGAGTTTATGAGGAAACTATGAATAATTTTTTCCCTATACAATACTAGCTAAATCTGTGTATTTATAGACATTTGATTATTCATTTTAAAGTACTTAGCTGGACTAGGATGGTTAAAAGTTGATAAGTGTGCAAGAAATTGGATTTTGGAATTTCACCGAAATGTTGACTCACTATACATTGGATTCTATGAGAAAACTATGAAAAACTTTTTACAATGCTAAACCAATTTAATCTGTGCTTTTATGGGTGTTTGATAATTGATATAAATGTACTTGATTCAAGTAGGGTATTTGAATGTTCAGATGTGGACAAAACATTGATATTGGAATTTCACCTAAAAGTATAATTTCATTTTTCATGTTACTACTAGTCTACAGGTAACTTTTGAATATTTTCCCTGACAAAACTTGCTATATCTCTAATATGTAAGTAAAAGGAATTGTTCATTGCCCTCAGTGAGCTTGATTTACAATTATTATAAGACAAGCCTCAGAGTTGCAAGGCAAGATGTTCATATGCCAGATAATTATACTTTTGTTCACATCTACAGTTAAATTACTACAGAAAATGAAAGAATCATTTATCCCCAGAATATATCTGAACTCTGAAACTGCCTTTAGACGGGATGGCTACTTATGAAAATTAAGTAACCCCCCCCCCCCTCTGAGCTGTTTGAAAAAATACATGACCCCCCCCCCTTGCAGTTTTCAAATTTAAGGTGACCCCCCCCTGGATTTTGCCAGCCCACCCCCGGCCGTTACAACTGAACGCTCCCTTAGCACTGCTGGAAAGTTCTGAAATCATACAAACCAAGAATTACATTCAGCGGACATGTTTCATCATTTATCACAATGATTGCTGCCAACTTCCTGATGAAAATTACTGACGATTTTCCAATTCGAGCTTCATTTTAATCAGTTCGTGAATTACACTTTTCTTCACGTTCAGTTATGACAATACACTTTGTGTACTGCAAGTATGCATTGGCTTGAAGAATAATTATTTCATTATGTCTGTTGAGTGACTTAAAAGTTTGAATTGGACAGGAGACCTGGACAACGCAATATGAGGCCTATCCAAAATCTGACCTTTTGCTTTTGAACAAAGCAAAGAAAAAACGTCAGTTGTTTTTTAACATTGTGGCGACGGCTTCCTTTCTACTAAGGATTCCAATGACCTCGCTGAGCCGTCGGTTCTTGCGAACATCTGGTTTATATCAATAATCAGAGGATCTGTTCTCTCGAGAACGATTCACGAAATGTTGGGCAAAGTGAGAAAATTCCTCAATGTGTAGCAAACTGGGGTGTTCGTTATTTACATATGAAAGAGAACATGCATTTCATGAATTTATTATCTGAATAGTATCATGAAATACATGTGAAATATGAAGTGCGAGTGAATGTTATTTGTCATCGGCGGTGTTTACTGTTTCTCTGCTTGGGAAACATGCGTCCGTTCGTGTGACCTCAAAGTGTTTACAGTGTATGCAGACTTTAGTAATTTTAGACGGCACATCTGTTGCCGCTGACGTCAAACATGCGTTTGTAAAGCTCATCTCTTTCTCTCACTTGTATATTTAAGGCAGTGAGGAGCCATGATGCAATGAAGAAATCGAGCATAGACAGTACTATGAAACGAGTATTGCCGGTGGTACCATGAACAGACCATTCACAGACCCTGAACTGGTAAATTCGATCTTTTACCAGAGTTCATCAGTCCAGAGCCGGGGATTATCAACCCGCTTCCAGACGATGCTTGAGAAGTCGAATGGTTTTCGCAAATATTAGACGAGGATCTGATAAGATTCATTACCCGATGCGCTAATCATTACGCTAGACAGAGGAGAAGGACAAATGCGAGGGAACATCAAGGATCGGCCTGGACACCGACGACGGTTGTCGAAATGAGAGCATTCATTGGAGTGATGGTGCTATTCGGAATTTGCTGTCAGCCTGAAATCCAGCTTTATTGGTCGGACCATGTTTGCATTGGTCATAATTTCATCAAGAGAACTTCAAGCCTACTGATGCGATTTTTATACTACAGCACACAGCCGCACTGTGCTCGTAACACAGCCAAGTATACATCCCAAAAAATAACTGAGAAATGGGATAGAATGTTGAAAGTACAAAATGTCATTGATCGAGTGAATGCAAACAGCAGAATGCACCGAAGCCCGATGTGTGAACTGGCAATCGACGAAGGAGTCATCCCCTACCAGGACCGCACAAAGAATGTTCTCTACAATCCAGCAAAACCGCATAAATATGGAATGAGAGTTTACACTCTCTGTGAGTCTGCCATGGGTTACGTTTCAATGACGAAGTCCATCAACCTATCGCTCATAACGGTCATCACTCTCTCGATCCCAATGCTGCAGACGACCCCCGAGTTTTGTGGGGAAACAAACCAGGGCAAGTTGTTTCCCGGCTGATTCGACTTTACTATGAGTTAGGACATTATGTCATTATGGACTCTTATATTACACTTCTGCCCCGTTGTTTGACCATTTCTACGTGCATAATATTGCTGCAAGGGGAACCTGCAGGATGTACACCTTAGGTATACCCGATGTAATAAAAAATGCCGAGAACTATGGTCCACATGTCGTACTGCCTGATGCTGACAACAAAGAGCGATGGGCACGTGGTAGTTTCTCGGTATTTCAAGACAGCGCAATGACAGTATCTGCCAGGAAAAACACAAAAACGGTGAAGTTTATGCGCACGGCAGTCATTGCACGAAGACTGAATAGACAGCAAATGAGGCCTCGATGTAAAGATAAAAGAACCGGTGCTTTTGATTGAATTGAAGTAACATGCCCTACGTTGTACTTCAGAGGTGTTGACTTGACTGATCAACAGCTGGCTTACTACATGCCGGGTCGATCATCGCCACAGTGGAATAGAGCTGTGTTTTACCACGAGCTGAACAAGGCACTCATGAATGCTTTCCACAACATGGCATCAGTTCATGGGTCGAGATACAGACGTCAGCTCATGTTTCGTGCCCAAGTAGCAAAACAGCTGATCAGTAATTTCTCATCATGGCAATGTCCCCAAAGATCAACTAGTCTGACGGCACCACTTCTCATTCTTACCAATGTGGAAAGGGTTGGTCATCGAATGGGTCGCAATCTGGACGGAAGACGTAGTTGTGTGATGTGTCGACGGGCAGGATGGATAGTTGGCCATTGAACTCGTCCTAATCGTTGTATGGGATGGGGATGTGAGCAAGGTTCTGGATCAGTATAAATAATTGGATCGACACCAGAATCAGCCTTCAACCGCCTTAATGACTAGAACTCAACAACACTAAACTAGTACCGAACTGCAAAATCTAGTATGAGAGAAAAGTATCCATTTTTTGTCACAAACTCGACGTGATTCGCTATGAATACTGAAAGCTGATTGGCTATCATAATTCAAAGACTGAATCCGCACAAGTCCATGAAAATAAACTTTCATCTCCGATATTTCTCCCAGGTTGCGTAATTTATGAGAAATAGCTCAATCAACAAAATGAATGAAAACATAAAGATTGCTTTATCTAAACACAAACTGAAATGCTGAAATGTGTCTTTACTCAGATCTTGTAATGCAAATTAATGAGAGCAAGAGTTAGCTTCTAGTGGGTAAAGTTTGTTCACTGGTCTACTTGTATGTCCCATGGCTCTCTTAATTTCCGCTGATCTCACAAGGTTGTCGCATCTATAGTTGAATCTTTCAACTTTAGCCAAACTCCAATTTAGGCGTCGCTTTACGTCGTCCTGCACAAGTACTACGTCTCCAACCTTGATGGCATTTACAGTTTTTCCAGACAAGTTATGGCTTTAGCGTAGAGCTGGTAAATACTCCGACACCCATCGACGCCAAAATCGCGTGTAAAGTGTAGTTAGTAGAGTATAGCGTTTGTTTAATTCATCATGATTGCCATATGTAGGGTCAGTAAGTTCGTCATCATCAACAGATATATATGGGAACGTAGTCGAGGGACGACCATGCAGTAGTTGAGCTGAAGTTAATGGTATATTGTCTCTATCGTCGGCAGAGACGTACGTTATCGGCCGATCGTTCAGCTTAGCCTCGACTTCAGTTAGCAGGGTGTTCAGCTCATCGTAGGTTACATATGCACATCCCAGAGTTTTCTTTATGGCGTTCTTCATTAGCCCAATCAATCGCTCCCAAACCAACCCCTCCCCAAACCATGGGACTCCATTGGGTATGAATTTCCTCTCAACTCGTTTAATCGCCAAGAAGTCCTTCACTTCAGACAGTGTTCGAAATAACACCTGTCCGGAAGTCCGAGACTGGTTGTTTTTCTGCCGGACAGGTAAAATAAAAAAGTTACCAGTCCGGCGGACAGGTTGACTTTAGCGCGGGGAGTCTTCTTTAAAACTATGTCTGCTATTTTTTCTCTGGGCTCCCATACAAATTTTATGGCAAGACAGTTTTCTTTCCCGTAAATTCATCCTACTCAACAGCGCATAACAAAAATACTTAGGCACATAAAATTAATCGCAGTATCAGGACTGGAAAGTTTTTGGCAGGACAGGCAACTTTTTGAAGTTACCAGTCGTGGTGACTGGTTGATATTTTCCACGAATTTCGAACACTGCTCCAGAAGCTTCGAATAATCGGTTCAATTCGTCTGATGTTGATATGAAGTCAGATGCGTTGTCCAAGATCATTTACTTGGAAGGGAACGTCTCAATGCTGAGCGACGGAACACTTGCAGGAAACCTCTCGTCGATAAGTCAGTGACTAGCTCTACAACAACCGCCCGTTATACTGCACAGGTGAATAGACACGCGTATACCTTTTGTGTCACGTACAGTTTTTGTATATTTGATGTACAAAGCTCCAGTAAAGTCTACTCCTGTCACAGTAAACGGTGGTGTAATGTTCATACAGTCTGTTTGTAGAGGTGCCTGTACTGGATATGTGTACGAATTTCCGCTTATCTTACGGCATGTGACGCACTTTCTCAGGACCGTCATGGAAAACATAATTTTACAGTAGATGAGAGTAGATCTACGGACCATCTGCAGTAGACTTTATGTACATCTACATCAGGGTTTTGTAGAGGAAGACCCAATGCAGTTTGTCTACATGAAGCCTTGTTTACAGATATTGTCCACACCAGACATGACTATGTCTACATTTTGCACTAACTTCGTCTATGCTTGATCTACACTGGTCTACCATCCAATCTAAGGGAGTTTCATCTACAAAATTCACTTAGGCAAACAATGACTGATCTACCTCTACTTCGAAAAGCACCATCTTGTCTACATTTTATCTACAGCACTGTTTCTTCCTGTATGTACTATGTCCAACAATCCAATCCCTTCAAATTATATGATTAGCAAACTGCAGGCTCCATGGCAGAAGGCATCAGTAAAAGACGAGACACATTACCTTACATTTGAATACATAGTGTACAACAAAATAGAGAAGAAATTAGTGAATTAATTTTCTTTTCATCATAAGGCACTCTTGTTTAATTCGAGGAACACAAATGCTAAATATCACAGGGATCAAACTACAATATTGTGTTTAACTTAAATATATAAAGATTAACCCGTAATTAATCTTTGAAAAGGTGACTTTAAAGTGAATCATATTTAAAAAGAATAATAAAATCAATAGTTTTTAATGATACTTTCTTCAGATGGGTCAATATAGTTGCATCTAATCACGGGCTGGACCCTTATCTATTTCGTAAGTTTAATAACTGATAACTTTAATTTTTTCGGCTTTTTATCCAACAAACAATCAAACGAACCTGTTTGATATCCCAGCTGCTTTGAATGACAATCAAAACCATCCTTGTATAAAACTTTTGAGTACATTAAGTCACTTCTGAATCGTATGAAAATCAGCAGCCATGGCCTTATCTGTCAGTCAACTTACAAATAATTGTACTGACATTGTTATCATTGCCCAACGTAACATGTACAATCCAGAATAGACTACAGAATTATTTTAGCAATGGCATTTCATTACATGCATAACACGAGTCAGCTTTAAGAATTACCAGTACTGCTTTAAGTAATTTCTTCACCTGGGCGACGTATTCGGTTGCATTTTCATGGAGAGTAATCCCAACCTCTCAGCCTTCACCTGTCGCTTTTTTGAGCAAATGACCTTGTAACTACTAAGGTTCGATTTCCGGGTCAACTGTGATAGTTGGCCTTGTGTGCATACGCAATCAGAAAGCGCGATGTTTTCAACGGTTCAGCATATCAATGCATATCGGGGAGAGAAGCCAGCCTGTTCACCATTCTTACTTCAACAAAACTTATTTTTCGAGCACAATTTCGTCATCTGTACACCTTGAAAACATGTTTTCAACGACATCAATTCTGATATGCATAGAAAGTGTTCCGATCGAGAATTACATTGGACTTAGCGATAGGTTGGCATCAATAACTTGACGGTGGCAGTGCCTCTACACTGCAAGTAAGTACAGCTGTACTGGTACTGCAGTAATAGTAATGCAGCTTGAAAGGTAGGCCCGTGAGGTAGGCAAGGTTTGTTGATCGTCTGTTTTAATACCACGACCATATGAATTTTGATTAAGTAACATGTAGAATATCTCAGTTCTAAATTTTTGAATAAATCGTCGTTGAATGTACTGAAATGCTCCGAATTGTATGCAGTTTGTTTTTTAATCATGTATGTGTAGTTGAGAAAGATTTTGAAAAAATTAAGTAAGCCTGCTAGATGTTCTACTCTCTATTTCAAAATGAATACAACTCATGATCGGTCGTTGAATGATTGATTTTTGCAGCGTGAGATATTTCATGTTATACAAAGGTCCATTGATAGCATGGTCCTCAGAGAAGTTGCCACCAAATTACATCAAGAGGATGTATTTCTGATATGCAATATTGTGATACTCATCGTGAACTGTGGCCCTCACCTGTGCTACACCATGACCATTGGTCAATTTTTAATGCCTAAAAATTCATTGACATGTTAACTTACTCGCATTTTCATTTTCAACACTTTTGCATGATCTCCATTCATCATTAATTTCTTTTTCTCTGTCTACGCCACATCTTATATGAAATTTATTCCATATACATCTTGTCTGCCTTTCATCTACATTATATTTACTCTCTAAACTATGACCTGATTAATATGCACAAAGCAGATGAAGCAGTAGATCTACATCTTGTCTACATTTCATCTACCTGAGATCTAAATTTCATCTATTTTTTTCCTTTCTTTCATAATTGCTGTATGAACACCTTTGCCTTGACAAGAACTGGAGAAAGGTAGCCAAGCGGGTCGTACAAGCTTGCTGTACTTCTGACGACTTCTCGTTCCGTTGTGAGACTATCGACT
Organism: Ptychodera flava; assembly: GCA_001465055.1. NCBI lineage: Eukaryota > Metazoa > Hemichordata > Enteropneusta > Ptychoderidae > Ptychodera > Ptychodera flava. Next base: position 50,956 of record LD351044.1, read on the forward strand.
GGTTTGTGATCTTTCCCACCTTATGTTAGTTCATCTGTTTCGGTCAACCAACGAAACCCTAGCGCGTTCACGGCAGTGACCGGTTCGAGTTTATGGTCTCTTTCTGCACGCATTCGAATGTTTTCACAGTTAGAGGACCAGCTTCGCAGATTAAATGCACATGATTCAAACAGGTGGTTTTACTCTTCATAGTATTCGACCGCTTCTTCGTTGCTATCAGATCCGCTAAGGATATTATCCACATAAATATTGTTGTCGAGGTCGGTTGAAGTTGGAATGCATTTGCAAGATTCTAAGTGGGTCTTCAAAACCGCGTTGAGGTTGAATGAGGAACTGACCGGCGCCAAAGAGTATCACCTTGAAACAATACGTTTTGAACGGTTCATTGGTTCAGTTAACCACAAGAAAATTTGTAAACCAACGATCACTTTCAGCCAATCGCACGTGTAGAAAGGCCTTTTCGATGTCGCTCGAAAAAATGATGCGGTTTACCCGAAATCGAAATAGAATTTGCGTTAAGTCGTTCAGTAGAGGCGGGCCCGTTAGTAGGCAATCGTTCAAACTTGGGGAATCGGTCGACTGCTTGCAACTACAGTCATAAACAATCCGTATCGTCGTCCTGGCTGAATCTTTCTCGACTGGGTGATGTGGCATATAGTGGCCACTGTGACGCGCGCTTTCATCATCTGTCGTTTCTTCGATGAAATCCGGAAACTTTTGGTCGGAAATGATTTTGTTATAAACCTCCAGAATGTCCGGTGTCAGTCTGGAGCCATAGAACGTGTACGCATCTCCGCGGATTATAGTTTGTAGGCAGGGCTGGATGGTCTGGTTTCCATGGCAACCATGCTACATACTTACCATGTTCAATGCGCAAGTGAGTGTCTCTGTACAGTTCGAAGTCATCTTTCGTTTTATTGTTTGCGAGCAGTTCGTCTTTGATACCGATTTTCTCGAAATCCCAATAAACTTTGAGTTGAGACTCTTCTTTGCATGCATTCGTGAGAATGTGTAGAATCATGGCTGGATTTTTGGTCGCCTTTCCTGAGTGAATGGGACAGGAAAGGAGATATCCGAACCTTGAGGATACGGCGGTAGGTCCTGAGCCATGAATCATGCGATCTTCTACAAAATCTCAATAATAGTCCGCACCGATCAACACAGATATCTCGAACGAAGTAGCATCCAAAACGGGGTGAGGTAGGTTCAATCATCGTAGGTAGGGTACATCGATGAGCGATCGTGTGACAAAGTTAGTCATTCTTGTGGTGATCTGAGGGATGAGGAGCACAGAAATATCTATTGTCTGTCCAGAGAGCGTATTCAGTGTAAGCGTGGTTACATCGATTGATCTTTCGCGAGGTTGATTGTCACCAAATGATGTCAGCCGAATTACTTCAGTGCCTTTAATCTTCAACCTGAGTTTTGTAGCGAAAGTTTTCGTGACAAATGAAAGCGTAGCACCTTCGTCGAACAACACCATGGCGTCAACTGTTTGGTGTTTCATAGGGACAGGAACGACGGCTCTTTTGAGAAGGATTGGTCTGTTTTGCAAGTTACTGGCATTGTAGCTCTCCTCCGTTTTGCAAATTGAACGTGTGTCTCAGTAGCTTGGGTATTTTCGGTTGACTTTGCAGTTTTATCAGTGTTATTGTCCGTGTGATCTTGATGAAGAGACGTGTGATGTTTTCTGCGGCATACACGACAACTGAATCTTAATTTGCACTCACTGACTCGGTGCATACCCAAGCAATTGAAACAAAGTTTATCGCATTTCACAATATCAAGTCGCTTGGCGCGATCTGACAATGCAGTCGTTTGGAAAATGAGAGTCCTCACAATAGGCACACTATCTTGATTTCTTGGGTTTAGCTGGAGAAACTTTGGTGTGAAATGCGGTGGTCATGGATGGTTTGTCGGAGGAATCGCAGTCTAGTTCATCGGTTGAGCATCCAGCATGAAGTGCATTGATTTCCTTGTGAATCGCTTTCCTTAGGTCGGCCTGGTTCAACTCGTTGTTACCGTGTTCCCATGCGATTTGTTTGCGAGTATTTACGGGAAGTTTTTCCAACACTATGGGTACAAGTAAATCTCCATACGATTCTTCACTTTCCCCAAGAGATTGAAGGCCGCAAATAAAGATCTCAAGGGTGTTGTAGAAATTTCTGAGACTACTGACTTCTCCTGTAGGAGTAGGCATGTCCCACAACGCTTTCATGTAGGCGCTTATTATTTTGGTACTGCTCATTCAAAAGTTGAAGTGCATGTCCGTAGTTTGAACTTGTGAGAGATAGACCTTCGATGGTCCGAGCTGCCTCACTTTGAAGCTGAGCGCATAAGTACTGGAATATCTGAACGTCTCCTAGATTTTTGTTGTCATTGACAGAAGACTTGAAGGTGTCTAAGAAACTCACCCATTTCAGTATGTCCCCGGAGAAGGTGGGTAGTTGAAGTTTTGGTAAACTCTTGGTTTTCACTGAAGTAGACTGAGTCGCAGGTAAAAGTCCTCCGTTGTTAGATCTGGCTGGTGGTGAGGTTTCCGAATTTCTGTCGATAAATCTGCATATCTTACGTTTCCTGTCGAACACGTTATGGAGATAGTCGTCTGCCTCCTCGATGACTCCTTTGAGTGCACCCCCGTCAACATTTTCGATTATTTTCAAATCTACTGATACAATAATATCGTACTTAGAGTTTATCAACTCACTTATAGTGATGAAATTGTCGAAGGCAGTCATAATGTTGGCTTAAGAGTCGAAAGAGGCGATGAGATTTTCGGCTTTGTTGAAGAGTTTGGTCAGCGAAAGCCAATTGCCTCTTCTTGTTCCCTTCAGTCCCGTGAGTGGTGTCGATACGGGTTGCTCTGAAGCGTCTGCCATCCGATAACCCTAAAGTTATTGTACTCCGCGTCAAGGTTATTGGATTCTGCGTCTTCTGATACCGAAAATTACTGTACGACGAAACTCCATAGGTTACAGACGCAGGTGTATAATAAAACCCTTTATTACACAGTTGACATTGAAATAAAAAAATCACTCGCAAACTATCAGTGAGTACGATGTACTTTTGTGTATGGTTGTGTGAAGTGCATGATTTAGTCTAACATGTTTGCGTTTGGGGAATGATCGAGTTACTACGATGATTGTATCGGACGATTGCTAGGCAAGGTCACAGCCAGAGCATTTCCTGTTTTGGCAGAGAGCGAGTCGGTGTGCGATGAAAAACACGTCTTAGTAGCTAACAGTCGATTTCCCCAGTCTGTCATCTCACAAATGCGTAATAACATTATTTTTAATTATGCAAATAATATTCGACATTTACATACAGCTCCCTAGGCTTTACGAACCTCGAATACATCAACTCAGTAAAGATCACACGTCAGCTCAGGGTTGTTCAGACTAAAACTGCTCAAACTTACAGCTTCCGACCGACAAACATGAAACACTGATACTCGGCATTGTGGGAACCCGTCGCCTCGGTTAACGTCAGTGGTTCTCACAGTCTAACATGTAGGATGATAAAAAGTTACTACTGTACAAAATCAAAATTGATAGATTATAATCAACATCCAAATGCACTGTATTAAAAAATAATAAATATGCTATGCGTCCTCCTCAAAACAGTAACATACAACTTTTGCTGACTGTTGCTCTATGGACGAGGAATAGCCGTGATTACCGGGCTTTGTGCCCTCTACATATACAACTAAATCTCTGGACAACACGTCTCTCTTCACCTGTGCAATCATATTAAAACAGCGATCAAATCTTTAAGGCAAAGGGAAATTTGTAGCTTTATTTCGTTGCGTTGAAGGTTTATTTGTGTAATACTCCCAAAAACTCAAAGCACAAATTCAAATAATGTAGATATTTACCTTTGAAGTACTCTATTCCTTTTTTTAAATATAAACGGTCAACTTGTGCTTGGACGTGAAACTCGAGTGGCTTATCTTGTATAAGTTCTTTCATTTCTTTTGAAATTAGGAAATTTGTCAAAAGCTGTTCAACATAACCAGTATCCAGTCCATTGGTAAAATTCTGTATACTGTTGCTGTCCAAAGCTCGAAGGATCAGTTTCACAGATGACAGTTGAATCTCTATCAAACGCAATCCAAGTCGCTCCAAAAATTCTCTTAATTGTCTCTCTAACTCAGGATTCCTTCCATTTATCATATTTGTAAATGTGCGCTCAAAAATGTCTTTCGCTGAGTTAGACATTCCTTCAACCATCTCCCTTTGGAATTGTTCCACCATTGACTTCATGCACGTCCATGTCCATAGTACCGTCAGAATTACCACGAATTCTATGACGTGAGAAATCATGTATAATATGTCAGCTTTGTTTATAAATTTAATCTACAATAACACATGGACATCTTCAAGTTTTACCCATGAAAAATGTCCATTTTGTTCTTCAATGTTTCATTCGTCTATTCGACAAAATCTAAGTTGGCTAAACGTAAGCAAATATTACTCACCAAAACAGACTGGCATTTGTGGTCCTGGCATCTCTCTAGGACAGGTTTGCAGTCCTGTTACCAAAAATATAACAAACGTAAATATTGTAAGCCAATGCCTATTATACATACTATCGATATGGATTGCATCTTTGAAATAAAGTTGAATAAAGTCGAATTGATTAAAAGGAGTTTCATTTTTATTATTTTTAAGTGTTGCACGGAGCTTAGTCTATATAACAGTTCACGATCATCGCCAATTATGCTGAAAATAATGAGAGAACATCAAGAGGCTTTTCCAATATTACACCGAGCTATTCTATTCAGTTTTTTAAAAAAAAGAGTAAGCTTTATGCTTCTGTCTAAATTTAATATATTTCAAGTCTAAAATACAAGTAGCACTATTTTAATATGTGATCTTTGTAATTTAAGACCATTTGAAACAAGATAACTTGGTGAGTTTAAAATTTATGACAAGTCGTATTCAATAATGAACCATTTCTTTATACGAAATCATGAAAATGCTTAATTGACAATGCAGAGTGAAACTATAGTGAAAACAAAATATGGAATTGCTGTTATCTGTAGACACCTGTTAACTGCAACAATAAGTTCCATTGCTGGAGACAAGTGGACTTTGTTCTTTGCATTCCAGTCGGAATGGAATAAACACACCGATCATAGAATTAAAAGCGTGAATAAATGTCGTGTTATGTTTCTTTTTGTTTGCCATACCTGATTGCTGATCGGCATGCGAATCTCCTTGTGGAATTTGTAGCTTTTCCACTTCCGCTTTTAACTTCCGTTTGCCTAGGAGCTCAAATATCTCGATAAGAAGTCCAAGATTTCCCTTTGAAATATAATCTTTGTCCTCTAGATACAGGCAAATGTCCTGAAAGGATTCAAGGTTACCTGCATCCCGTTTCTCAATCTGTCGACCTCTTAGCAAACCTTTGATTTGCTTGACTTCCTTGTCGCTAATCTTACCGTCTAGCTGCAGAAAAAGCTTTCTAAGTGGATCAATATGTGAGTTTGATTCCATCGTCTCTGTAATGCTCATAATAAAGTATGCACTATTTCTATGATAAAGTTTGACTTCGTTCTCCAGTAACCGTCCTACTCTCCGATCCCAAGCGATCTAGCTGGCATTATCCCATTTGCAAGTGAGCAGCCATTTTGAACAGGGACTACATTTCTTCAAATCCATAGTGTTCGATAATGTTCACGATGATTTTGGATATAGTGCCGACTCCAATTTTTCAACAAACTTGCGCAAAAAATAGACGTGTGAAATTATAAGTGTGCACAGACACGGGACAATATCAGACGCCGTTATCCTTTCAGCGAAATATTGCCAGACAGCTGGAATGAAATCTTGACACTCAGTGCTTTTGATTCCGGAAGTTTAAACTGTGCACTTACTGGCATGCAAATGAAACCGATCCCTCAGGTCATGAACTCTCTAAGAATGGAACGCTCTATTTTATGTGCAAGCCAAATTGAAGACAAAATCAATGCAAACAGTCTGCAAGAAATCATTTTACTGACTTTTTTACAACTGACACAGTATCAAACACTAGTCCTGCAGAATATCTACACAGAACACGAGAAAAGATGTTTATTTGCATACAGTAAATTAGTCACACCATTTGGAATTTGCCCTTTGTACTCTGCAGATCATGATGACTCAATGGCGAAATGTACATCTGTCGTTAGTCGGCTTCCCTATTACTTTACAAGATCATAAGCTAGACAAATTCGGAAGGCTGTTGGTTTCGCAGATTTTAGTCCAATGTTGTGCTCGTTCAAAAACATTCAGTATGGCCACTGTGTATGATTGTACACATATCAGTTAAGGCTTAAGCGTATTCTCTCGTAAACGAATATAATAAATAAGACCGTACAGCACTATAAATTTACAGAGCCTGTTACCACTAATCAGGGGTCAAGCTATCACTATGGATAAGACACCGACCTGAGTCATACAAATATACCAAAGGTCACGAATATAACAACCTTTCTTGCTCTACCAGTCACACAACCAGCAGCTCTACAACATTCGATGTTCCTGGAAGGAACGTAGGAATAAATAAGCTTCCATTTGAGTGTTGCTCTCCCTGTTTTGTGATTGGCGGTGTACACCTAAATGATGAAAACACTCGTTTTGGTCTCGTTTTGGTCGTCATACAACTAGTGTAACTGAAATTATAATGATGATTCACGACCTATAAGCAGAAAGAAAACGTCCTGCAAATGTTTTAAGCAATTAGCTGGGAATTGACGTCACGCACACAAGCAAATGGCGTCAAAAATCTTACGATTGATACGATTATGAACTTGTCATTCTTCAGTTCCGAGTAAGTTTTTGTTCTTGTTGTTATTGATGTTGTTTACTTCTTAAAATATTTTAAAATTAATGGAACGCTGTCTGATCAATGTCAATGATCAGGTTATTTTTGTAATTTCAACAATTCCTAAAGCTATTGAACCGATTCGCTAATCTTGTTGACGCTTCGTTTTTATTCCTTAATATGGAAATGTTTCATGAGTCCACCAGGGTCTGAAGAGTTACTAACATAAATTCAAAAAAGTCACAAAATTCGAAATTTCCGTTATCGGCAGATAACTGACTTACCATTATAATTAGTTGGCGACATGGGTGAAATTTGTCATGACGGATAAATAAAGTACACACCTCTGACCTTTAATACTATGCAGTTGACTGGCCCCATTTCTCTCAAAAACAGTTACTAAAGGTCAACGCGTTCGTCAATGACGTGACAGTGTCATTCCTTCAATTTATTCTGTTTTGATCTTTTAGCCAACAAACTTGAAGCAAGTTTATCTATGGAGGGGGGCACTTTGACTTCTCTTAAGTTCAATGATTTGCTTCTTAACATGTAAAATATGCCAAACTAGCAAGTCCAAACTATGATTTGCTTGCCACAATCTTGCAGTCGCCTGATAACGAGTTTGCTCTTCAACACAATTTTAAACCATTCTTTATGTGAAATAATTCTACAGGGCATAACATCACATCTTTTTGCATAATTTTTGCAACGCGTAACATAAAATCTAATAAAAATTTGCCATAGAAAACGTGTCTCATTTACTTACTATGTGTAATTTCAAGCTATTTTTCATGTTAACAGGAATGGCCCTGCGCTATTTAAAGTATGTTAATGTTATAATACTATGCCGACGAGAGCTGTAACCATATGTGGAGGCAGATATATCCCCCTATGCTGGCTCTGTGACAGCGTTACCGTGCGGCATCACTTCGTGACTAAGTTTTGACTACATCTTTTCAGGTTGCTGTTGCATACGTCAGTGGGTTTCTAGATAATTCTTTAACCCCTCACCACAAAACAAAATATATTTGCAGTAGTGGGAATCAAATCGGAGAATAGAGAATAAATTCTTTCTTAATATTAGACAGTTATGATGCAGCTATATATCAGCATGATATTATCATTCATAATTATGAATCGCAATCTAAACAACTGCATCACATGATTTGAGTTTGGGCATCTACACATTCAGCTCACAGTAAAAGAGAAACGTTTCACATGGTTCTTCCACTTGAACAAGACCATGAGCGATAACTTTTTATCATGTTTTCTCTCGTTCTATCTGACTCCAGTGCATCTTTAAGTCCATTTTTGGAGTGCATTCAAAAGAATATTTTTTGTAGCATTGCCGGCTTCCTTGGTTTGCCAATGTATCAGCATCAGTTTAGTCTGGCCTTTGATGTTATCAGTGTAGCATTGCTATCTTTTTAATTGTCAGGTTCAGCTCTGTGCTAAGAGTCTTCAGGTTGTCTCCTGGTTTGTTGGCCACAGCTTCAAGCTGTTCAAATGTTACAAAACTTGATGATCTGGGACTATCTCTTATATAACACTACTTCATGAAAGTAAGTAGATCCCCGATAGATAGTGATGCACGACCTGATTGTAGGAACATAACAGACATCGAAATAACATTGCAAGTTATCAATAGAGTACTGTGCTCAGGCGCGGCATTATTTAAAATATGATCGAATGATATAACACCATCATTAACGTTATTTTGTGCAGAGGATAAGAGACTTCCTTGGAGTTGACACATTATATCATTTACTTGCGGGAAGTCGCTGGTGAATTTTGGTGAAAAATTGCAAGTATCAGACATTCATGCTTCACTTTTGACTGTCTATTTTCTGCCTGTATTTTAACAAATACCGTCAATTATGTCACTGCTGGTGCTGTAGTGTGGAGACAGGTCAGTGTACGCGGTGTAAAAACATTGATAAGAGTGCGAGTCGAGATATCTAAAGACAAATGACCCTGGAGTCGTACTGTTATTAAGTGACGTCCGGACGTTAATCACAGCATAAAACGCATTAAATGCCCACAGTCTCGGTTCCTCGTTTTCTGACATGAACTGCATAGCATTAAATGGTGATCAATGAAATGTACTTCCTCCTTTACTGCAGTTTCACGATAAAAATAAATCACTCATTTTACAATGATGGCCATGGCATTGGTGATTTAGGTAAAATTCACCCTGCATATCCTAAATTTAGTCACCACTTTTGATACAAAAGTTAAATGATACAGAAATTGACGAAACAAAGTTCCATAGTTACACATAGTTTGAAAATGAGGTCACTATTAAATACAGCTCATGTCTCAACTCCAACGAGATTCCCACCCTGGCAATATTGGTGAACAGGTTTTGTCAAATACAGTAAACATTCCAAGCGTCTCTACACATGTATCCACCTTCTGCGACAAATTTATATAAAAACTTTGCATTGTAGTAGTAGGTTTTAAGTCTCCACCAAATACAAAAAGAAGAAAACAAAACGGCAGCTTCCTTGTTATCCAACAAAAGTTAGCTAAAGGAAATTAAAAAACAACAACCTGGCTTCCATAACCCACCTTATGAGCATCACATTCCTGAACATGCAGCAAGGGCGCCACCAACGTTAACTGCTGACAACCATTTCGAAACTTTTGTCTTAACAGCGATCGAATTCAAATAGATTATGCATCGTTTTCTCTGTGGCCCGTACAATCTGTACAGACAACTTGACCTTTCGTTAGTTCTCACTTTTCATTTGCAACGTGATTTGCGATGATAATAACGCTCTTGTGTTATCGGTGCAACTCACAAAACTATACTATTATTAAAGGTAATAACTTACACCAAAATCTCAGAGTGGTGACTATATGTCTTTTCCATATTAAGTTTTACACGGAAAATGTGGCAATGTAGCATTCGGGAGCCGTCATTATTTACAGCCTGGGGGTCGGAGGAATCTGAGGGGTCACGCACAAAATTGAAAGCTACAGTGGGATTGCTCAAACTGTGGAGTGAAAGAAAAGGGTGTTACTAAATTTGTGCACAATAAATTGAAGCACTTCTCAAAAGTTTCCACGGTAAAGAAGGGACAACTCCATCTGGCACTTTCCCCTCAGCCTGTCGTGAGTTCTCCCACCAGTCCTCTCAAATTCTGCCCTTTCAGATATTTTAATGAAAACCCTGTCATAATACCCATCCAACGTGAACGGATTTATACCTTTATTTCGTTATGAATTTTAATTTCATTTTGATGGTTTCACCTTTTTAGTGGAAAAAAGATGATAATTAGAAGGGAACATACAGATGTGAAAGATCTTTATTATTCTCTATGTTCTAAAATTTTACAAATATAAGTACTGATACTTCATTTTTCTAAGTTGGGGTTAGTTCAAATGCCTGTGTTAGAGAGGAGCGTTACTCAAATTCATCATGGTTGGAAAGGGGAGTACTCGAAATTTCAGTTTCCGATGAAAATCTTCCGACCATAAATAATTACGGCTCCCTTGCATGCCCCATTTGTTACATTTTAACAAAGACTTGGACATTTGAAGGCCCTTAAAACGTAAACATTGCTAGTGTGTTTTTTCGGACTAAACCTGCTATGACATACAAGGCAAATAGCTGAAAATACTTAAGGTTTTAGTCCAGTATTACTGCCCTTTCCTGACTTGAAAATGAGGTAGTAGTAATACCGGGCAGGGTAAGGGAGCGTTCAGTTATTATGGCAGGGAGTGGGCCGGCAAATTCTTCCTACGCATC
>LD351044.1:61532-88245 GCA_001465055.1 Ptychodera flava
ACCCCCCCCCCCACCTTTAAGATGACAAAAATTTCATGACCCCCCAACATTGCTTGAGTAAAGGTGCACACACATACAACTCTAGAGAGGGGCGAGAGAATCAAAAAAAAAGATTCTCAGATTTTTTTTTCAAATGACCCTCCTTACAAACTCACAAGGTGTAAATGTTCAAATTTCCCATTCAGACTTGCTATAATTTTGAAATTACCCCTGAAAGGAATTGGACAGAAATTACAGGTGGGTCGCAATATTTTTGCGCAAGTGTGTGTGTACAAAATGATATTTTGATTTAATTGATAATCAGCTGTTGATAATGTTGATTCACTATACATGGCAGTCTATGAGAAAACTATGTAATACTTTTCAATACAAAACTATATCTATACATTTACAGATATCTGATAATTGACATAAAAGTAAATTGGAAAACGGTTGTTACAACTGGTATGTGGATAAAAAATTTGACTTTAGAATTCCACCAAAAATGTTCATCCACTATATGTGGGAGTCTATGATCAAATTTATGAATAATTTTTTTTCCCAATGAAAAACTTGCTATACTTGTGCATATACAGACGTTGAAGAATTAACATAATTGTACTTGGTTAGAATATGATGGTTAAAGGTGCATATTATGTGTACAAGAAATCTGATTTGGAATTTCACTGAAAATGTCCATCCACTCTACATAGGAGTCTATGAGGAATCCATGAATGATTTTTTTCAAATACAAAAATAGGTAAATCTGTGAATTTATGTACTCTCTATCATTAATATTAATGTACTTCATTACACTAGGGTGGTTACAAATGGATATGTGTGCAAGAAATTGGATTTTAGAATTTCACCGAAATGTTGAATCACCATACAATTTCTAGTCTATGAGGAAACTATGAATAATTTTTTCCAATTCAAAACTATCTAAATCTGTGTATTTATTGACGTTTGATAATTCATTTTAAAGTATTTAGATTAGGATGGTTAAAGGTTGATATGTGTGCAAAAAATTGGATTTTTGGAATTTCACCAAAATGTTGATTCACTATACATTGGAGTCTATGAGAAAACCATGAATAGTTTTTTTTATAATGCTAGACTAAATTAATTTGTGCTTTTATAGGTGTTTGATAATTGATACAAATGTACTTGATTCAAATAGGGTATTTTTTGGTATTTGAAAGTTCAGGTGTTGACAACAACTATGATAATGGACTTTCACCTAAAAGTATAATTTCACTTTTCATGGACTAGTAGTCTACAGGTTACTGTTAAATAATTTCCCTGAGAAAACTTGCTATATCTCTAATATGTATGTAATAGGAATTGTTTATTGCCCTCAGTAAGCTCGATTTACAAAGACAAGCTTCGGAGTTGCCTTGTTAAAATGTTCATGTGACAGATAACTTGAATTTTGTTCAGATTTACAGTTAAATAACTTAATAAAATCAGGCAGCGAATCATTTTCATCTCTCAGAATATTTCTGAACACTGAAACTGCTTTTTGACGGGACGGATACTTATGAAAATGAGGTGACCCCCCCCCCCTTCTGAGCTGTTTGAAAAATACATGACCCCCTATGCAGTTTTCAAATTTAAGGTGACCTCCTGGATTTTGCCGGCCCTAACCCGGCCGTAATAACTGAGAGCTCTCTAATAAGAATGAGTTGAAGGGCCAGGCACAACCTTTACCTTCAAGGTAAGTCTCATAGGGCTTGAAGTTGAAATATCACCAACTTTGTTGTCTTACGAGGAAAGTTCGTACTCATTCATGAAGACAGCTAAAGATGGACAGATAGACAGACATACAGACAGACATATTAATGACCATTTCATTATTATTGGTTATTCAATATAGCACAGCAAGAGACAGAATAGTGTAACATGTGTTTGTGTATTGACACATAATGAATGGTAATTTTTGCCTGCTCACTCTACCATAAAACATTGAGATATTAATGTTTTGAACACATTATTTTAATCTACATCATCTGAAGCCTGAGAAACCAGGTAAGGCCAAAGGTCTATATGATTAAATTTCGCCACTGAGGTGCATTCTAATGCCGTTGTCTTCACCGATGCGGTCTAAGAGTGATACTTACTTAAAAATTAGTGATTAGTAAACAGATCAAGGAAAAGTATACAGTATGAAAACTATTTGCTGCTAATAAATGTACCTTGAAATTCCTTGCTTATTAGTTTTCATCTAGAGCTGTCCTTTATCTTAATTCCAGGACATAAATAATGAAGACGGGTGCCGGTAAGGATGTTTCCTCAAAGTCCGGTATTTATCACACGGCATATCCGTTCCGCTTGTTGACCTGTTGCTAAGTACGCCACATTTCGTTAATAAGTAACGATATATTGCTTACACAGTTTATTGAAACCGAATAAAGAGAGAATGTAACTTGATGTAAATGGATTCAGTTAAACTTTATTTATTAAAGTTCCATTTTCAACACAGAAAATTTGTCTAAAAATCTGTTACTAATATTTTGCTGACCTGTTTTCATATTGCACCTCTACATGTGACCATGTGCTTTGACAAGCTTGTCCGGCCTCCTTTCATCAATCCTTAGCTGATAATTTTGCAGATGGGCGTTCAAGTTCACTATAGGCAGTTCGAAAACATATAGCATCATGGCTTTTTGAGTACTAGTCAATAAAAGTGAAATGGCATCTGTTTGGCAAGCATGTATGTCTGTTTATACGAACATTAAAGAGATCTACCAACACATATCTCATATGTACGATGGGAATAACGACGGTATTTGACCATAGACAGTCGAGAAAGGGTATGACAAGCTACCTCAAAGAACAAAAGAACCGTGAAGAAGTTACCATTAGAATGTGTGAATCGATTTTTGCATAATTATCAGCTGGGCTATAGCCTGTGCGGTAGAAAATAGCTTCATTGATCGGAACTTATTTTCAGCATTAAGTTGTCGTTCAGATTGAAATCGGATTCTGCTATCCTAAAGATTGATTTATTCCTAGATGCGACAAAGAAACATCGCATTCCTTCTAAATGGGATCATATTATATGGCATTAATAAACAATGAAAGTATCACTAAAGTTTAAATTTTGCCACGCTGAAGCGCATATTTGGCGATCTAGAGTCATTTTTAAAATCCAACACTGAAGCTGTGGCGATCCCGAACGAACTGAGTCATAGCATAGCTTCAAACCTTTGACAAACCCTCGCCTGATCGTCATCTTTACTGAAGCTTTCCGTATTTTTGTTGGAGTCTGCTGATTTGTTTCTACCTCAGTGACTAATAGACAACTTGTCATTTATTGTCCATGAAATACAAAGATTGTGTGATCGCATAGACAACGTCAGCGACCCCATAGCGTGCGTATGTATACAGGGCAGTCGTGTGTCATGTCAGTCCAGTCGAGTTTCTGTCGACATCCCTTTTTTCCCGCAAGACGTATATTAATGGTCTGAATTACTGTAATAAGTGAAATGCTTATCCAACTGCAAGTGTAATGGTTTAATTGTTGTGCATGATTTTCAGTTAGTCAGTAAAAGAAAACCATTAACACGCATTCCAGCGATAACACAAAACTGGATGTTGTGATTCATGGGAGCTAAACTACTTGGATATGTGTGTCCCTATTTAAAATTATTTGTTGCGTTTATGTCGGTTGCGTTTACTTATTATTTACCAGTGGTATCGGCGGATATAATAGTATGCATTGAATGTGGGGGCTTTGATTTTACGTCGTGCTTTAATCGACACCTCGCCGTTCATGCGTAATGCGTGTATCGTCATATGGCCAAAAAAATAAATTGTACTGTTCCGATAATGGTTTTCAAAAATAGGGTATTTAGGTCGGCAGGGATTTTTTTCCAAAATAATTTTATTTCTAAATAAACTTATGCACTTTTCAGAGGTTCAAGGCGATCAAACACTGGCCACAACATTTCCAGGAAAACTTATTATACATAAAAAACGAATTAAAACATAAAAGACGTCCTCGTCAAGCAAAATCAAATGCCAGGTAACGAACAGGTGATTTTACGGGTTTTCGGGGTCGCCAGGTCACGAACCGCATTCGCAAGTGAGTTAAGGCAGGGGTCCAGCTGGGGTCCAGACAGAATTTCGAGCTGAATTTCATTTCTCAAAAACTACTGGTCATATTTTGATGAAATTTGGTACACATACGTAATTTTGATAGCTCTTTCAGTTTATGCCATTTAAATTTGCATAAAAGGTGTCACGTGATCTTTATACCGATATTTACCCGCCAAAATCGATTATATTATGTATCAGCATATTTCATCTTGTAAACAACGTTTAAACTTTATTTTTTCGGCAAATGATATTAGAGTAGAGTCAAGTCAATCGACTAATATACTTTACCAAGGAAATTTCGGAGTTATCCCCTGATATTTCTGCCAAATATGTACGATTTGTAGGAAAAAATCAATTCTTGTTTGAATTTCGGTATTTTTTAAAGGAAACGTTACAAAATCATACATGTTAAAGGTATGGTTGTAAAGATCTTTTAAGGCTTAGTTTGAGGATAGCAAAATTTCTGAGAAATAGGGCGCTCTACAAGTTGAAATTTTCGAAAGAAATTTGGTCGCTGTGTGCGCGATCGGGCCATCTCGTAAGCAATCCAAAAGGTCATGACCCCGTCGCCTACTCCAGTATTATCGAAACGATTTGTAATTGTAGATTGGAAAGTGGCTTCACACATCATTCCGCTTGTCTTGTATGTGCTTTACTGTGTTTTGTGTCGGTCTTGGGTCAGTATGATAGTGTCAAAATTAACAAATGGGTTAAATTTAAAATAAGCCGTGGAGAGGCATGGAAGTGTGTCTCAGACCACCTTGACCTTTTGACCCCACGTTTCGTAACCGGTTCGTTCCGCAGTTCCAACTGTCTCTCCGTGATTATCTCTTTCTTAATTTTATATTGTATCTATGTTGTTGATCTCTTGATCTCTAGAATACTCATGTTTGGATCTTTTTGTGTCTGACTCTGTTCGTTATTCGTTTGTCGCCTTCTTTCTTATGCCGTGGACTTTGGCCTTTATCAGTGTATCGCTGATGTTTGGATTTCCTTTGTATGCGATGATCGGTTGTTGGGGAATACATTCGTAAATATTTCGTCCTTTTTTGTATGTTTCAAGTTTCAACACAGTGCATATAGGCACTAGTGAGTGCTTTTTCTGAATTCATTTGCTCTCTGGTGCGCTCGTTGCGAACTTCATTTGTGGTGTGATGATGCACCTTTCCTGTTGTTATCTCACGTATGCACAGTGTTGTTCTATAAATATTCATAAGCCTGATGCATATTCATGATAACATTTGACGCCCATGCCTTAACTTACTTGCGTTGTTTTCCTTTGGCCTAACAGCTATCGTATGTCGGTGATTTTTTGTACCGTTTTATAGGCGGATTCAAGTTTGATTTGTGCATATTTTGTTGTACATGTGTATTTAATGTATGGTAGGTGTAGTCATGAATTCTGATTTTAAAGTTATTGCAAACTTTACGGTAGTCCTGCAGAAAAAATGTTAACAATCGCATCGGAGAGAACAAGTGTATGAACTGGAAATACTGGACAGAATGACTATTGTGGTAAAAGGCCTCCGTGGAATGACTGACCACTGGGTATATCGCGAGCTTTATTTTTAGCTCACGTGTGTAAACACGTGGGCTAATGTCATAGCGATGTCTGTCTGTCTGTCCGTGTGTGTGTGTGTGTCTGTCTGTCTGTCTGTCCGTCTGTCTGTTGACACGATAACTCAAAAACGCCTGAACGGATTCAAGTCAGATTTGGTATACAGGTACCATATGCTACTTGCAAGAACTGATTAGATTTTGGATAGTGTGGCTTGCATATTAATGAAGTTATGCAATATTGGGGTTTTTTCCGTACAATGGTTTCCCTATGGAGACGGTAATGACAGTGTAGACATATATCAAGAAACACTGCACCAAATTTCATGAAACTTTTCCTTGTTTTTCTTCATAAATCAATTAATGCCCTTCTTGATTGCCAACCAATTTTTAATTTACACATTCCTGGGCGATCAACTAGACAGAAACGGACATTTCATGAACCTGGTGGTAGAGTTAAATTTACTAGCAATTCACTTTTTAATCGCATTCCAAAGCTATATAATAGTTTTTATCAATGTCTACCAATTTTTAACATTCCTGTTTCGAGTTTTAAAAGAAAAGCTAAAAGCATTTGCTTTTGAATTTTTACTTTGTCCTTGTTGTGCATGTCATTTGTTTTAACTTGCTTTCTTGTCCTGTAACATCATGTTATTTGTATTTTTACTAAAATCCTCCTGTAAGTGCGGATGTATATGGTTTTTAACTGTATCATATCTGTGTTGGAGTTCGAAATAAATAAATAGATGACAGTCTCAGAACATTATGATGATACTGTGAGAGTCATGTCAATTATCTTCTCATTTGCATATTCAATGAACTTTAGTTATTAGTGACATAACTCTGAAATTCCAGCACCAAACTTGATGATACTTGCAACAGATATTGATCTGATATATACCTAATTATACTTAGAAACATTTGGCAGTGTCAATTTAAAAAATAGTTCATTTGCATATTTTATTAAGTTTTGTAATTAGTGATATAACTCCAATATAACTTCACCAAATGTGATGCAATCTGCTGCAGATACTGATGTGACTGATATCTAACTGTAGTGTAAAGCATTTAGTAGAGTAAAATTAATTAAGGATTCATTTGCATATTTAATGAACTTTGTAATTAGTGATATTACTCTACAATTACAGCGTTAAATTTGATGAAACTTGCTACAGATGTTAATCTGATAAATATCCAATTGTGTTGAGAAGCATTGAGCAGTGTCAAGTTAATAATTAGCTCATTTGCATATTTCATGAAGTTTTATAAATAGTCATATAACTCCGGTATAACTGCATCAAACGCCATGAAAGCTGCTGCATATACTGATCTGACAGATATCTAACTGTGCTGTAAAGCATTTAGTAGTGTAAAGTTAATTAAGGGTTAATTTCCATATTTAATAAACTTTGTAATTAGGTATATAATAGGTATATAATATAGGTATATATTAGGTATATAACCAAATTTTGTGAAACGTGCTACAGAAATTGATTTGATAAATATTTAAAGGGACATTATTTGTATCTCTTGATTTTTTTTCCATTTTTTCGATGGCTGAAATCCCCGGTCAAATCAATAGGAGACCTAAATTGTGACTATGGACGGCTTCATGGATATGTAAAACCACCTTCTTGCTCTTTACGGCAAGGTTCAATGTTTGTAAGGGCGTCCGCGCGATTTGAACCAACCGCCATGATTGAACCCCAGCACATGACCAAAATTACTACGCATACGTCAACTATCAAAGTACAGCTAGAACGCTGAGCGGCCGTCACCTACACACTAACTTTAGCACAATGCATATCGATGAGCTCACGTCGCATAAACAAATGCATGTCTCACAAACTACTTTCAAATAGTGAAATAAACAGGGCATTTGCTTGTAAGTTTGATTTTAGTATCGATGATAGGGCCTGTGAAACAGAAATAAGACCATAAACGCAATTGGGTCAATGGTAAAACTAAAACGATTTCAGATTGCTGTGGTGATAGTGAAACAGGTACAGAGTAATGCATTTTCTGTGCATTTGATCGTTAACAAATCTTCGGCAACTTTTAAGATTTTTTGGGCATTTTCTTGCCATTAAGTTGGTTTGTTTTACAAACACGACACGATCGCTTGTTGAACTTGGAAACATCGCACTCGGACAGAACAGTGCACGGTGTAGCATCAGTGACATCGTGACACCGCGCCGTGCGAGTACTGTACTGTCGATTGATACTGCTCGCGATTGGAGTCACCTCTTGACACACAAGATCTTTTCGAATGTTGTTATTCTCAATGCATCGTGTAATTATTTGTATCAGTTGAATCGCATTTCGAACCAAAAGTGAGTACATCGCAATGACAGCTGCCTAGACCCTATACGTCGCTTACGGCCTCCGTCCCACTCCCAAAAGTGAGTTTTGCGTAGCTGAGCACATCGTGCACCTAGCCCTGTGTACAGGTCTGTGTTCCTGGCGTTATACGGCCTCCACGCTGCATAACGCCTGGAACACAAAGACCTGTACGCAGGGCTAATCGTGTACCCAGGCGAGGCGGGTGTGCTTGAAAACGAAACTCAGTGCGAGTTTGGGATTAAAGATGGGTTGTTTTTTGTGGAGAAACTGCACGCCGCAACCGAGGTGCTGCCAGCGATTTGGCACAGCCCTGCTAGGCAGAGCTAGCTTTCACCCAACAATGTACATAATGTACGTGTCAGTCGCCAAAGCAGCTTCAATCACAGACAGTAGAGGCCCCTCTGCTGTATATGCTTCAATTTCGCGATCACCTCGACAATAATTTGACTGTCTACTGAAGTTTATCCCTTCATTTTCCTCTGTTTTGACATTTCTATGCCCACAGGCTTTGGGCAAGTCTACATATGGAGGTAAAAACGAGACGAAAAAAATCAGCAATTATAGGTCTTGTCACCGGGCCTTGTCGTCGGCTTCTTGCAGCTTGTAGGCATTTGAAATGCCCATCACAACCAGATATGAACTGAAAATGCTCACGTGTTTCATTATATATTGCATTATATGTAAATTTGAACCTTTGCCACATGTTTGCATCTTCATTGAAAGTAACACGATCAGTATAATGAACAATATTAACTGCCGATTAATTCTAAAAGTTCATGAAGTATAAAAATATGTAATTAGCTGAAAAAAAATTAAAGTTCTTTGACTTCTGTCATTGTATCACCACTTTATACCGGTATATAGCAAGTGTAATTACGTTTGGCAAAGTCCTTCAAGCCATATATGCCGAACTGTGAAAGCTCATTAGATATGCAAATTATAAATTTAATTTATAGCTGACATCAAATGTGAAATGACTTTCGATATTGTTTTAACCTGGTATAATCATCAATGCACATAGCATGTTTTGCCAACTTTGATCAAGTAAATCCCAGTATATATCCGTAATTAGAAAAGATCATTGAATATGCAAATTAGGAATTGGCTGAAGAAAGAATGCTTAATGACTTTCAATAATATTGAATCATAGTATCTTTAATGTATATAGCAAGGTTCATCGACTTTGGTCGGGTCAATTCAGATATATATCCCTAATTAGCAAAGTTCATTAAAATTTGTAAATTAGGAATTGGCTGAATTAAAAATGCTTAATGATTTTCAGTAATGTTGTATCATAGTGTCTTCAATATATGTAGCAAGTTTTGTCAACTTTGGTCAAGTAAATACAGATATATATCCCTAATTAGGAAAGTTCATTAAATATGCAAATTAGGAATTGGCTGAAGAGAAAATGCTTAATGACTTTCAATAATATTGTATTATAGTGTCTTTAATGTACATAGCAAGTTTCATCAATTTTGATCTAGTCAATTCAGATATATACAGTATCCCTAATTATGAAAATTCCTTTAATATGCAAATTAGGAATTGGCTGAAGTAAAAATGTCTTTTGACTCTCAATAATGTTATATCAGAGTATCTTTGATGTATATAGCAAGTTTCAATAACTAAAATCAAGTTAATTCAGATATATATCCCTAATTTGGAAAGTTCATTAAATATGCAAATTCGGAATTGGCTGAAGTAAAAATGCTTAATGACTTTCAAGAATGTTGTATCATAATAGCTTCAATACATGTAGCAAGTTTCATCAACAATGGTCCAGTCAATTCAAATATATATCCCTTATTAGCAAAGTTCATTAAATATGCAAATTTGGAATCGGGGGAAGGTCAAATGCTTAACGACTTTCAATTATGTTAAATCATAGTATCTTCAATGTACATACCAAGTTTGTTCAATTTTGATGCAGTCAAATCAGATGTATATCCCTGATTAGGAAAGTTCATTAAATATGCAAATTAGCAACTATCTTTCATGTCACCCCTTAATCCTTCCCACTGCTGATATATATCTTGGTGTGATCAACATTTGTAGCAAATCTCATCAAATTGTGTGCAGTCGTTTTTAATGTATATCCGTTTTTTCTAAAATCATTAATTATGCAAATGAGCAAAAAGTATGCAAGCCAGACCCACCAAAAACTAATCAGTTCTTGCCATTTGCAAACTCAATCTATGTACTAGATTTGATTCTGATCTGATCAGCCGTTTTTGAGATATCGGACCAACAGACAGACAGACAGACAGACAGACAGACAGACACACGGACACACAGACAGACAGACAGACAGACAGACAGGCAGACAGACAGACAGACAGACAGACATCGATGCGACATATGCTCACGTGTGTGAACACATGAGCATAAAATGTGCTTTGTATCAGCAAAGAATGGTGTATCTAAGAGCAGGATTGGCCGTCAAGATCTCCATGAAAAACTGACCGTCAAAATGTAACTGAGCAAACGGCATCGGTAATAGGGAATCCCGAAACTACTACACTGCGCTCTCGACTTTCACTTCTTGTGGTTTATTTTTTACACGCGGATGCTTAGAGCGGCCTAGATAGCAGTTAGCAGTGTGGTCTGATCGCAGGTCAACGGTAGCCCACCATTAACCCCTGATCCAAGGTTTTTCTATACAGTGTACGCAAACGGGATGGAAGTTGTCTATGGTCGACCGTTGTTTAGACATCTTTCAATAAGTCGAACAACATTATCAACTTCTCGTTTGCAACAATATAAGGTCAAAAGATACAAATAATGTCCCTTTAATTGTGCTATGAATCATTGAAGAGTGTCAAGTAAGTTTAGGGTTTATTTGCATATTTAATGAACTTTGTAATCAGTGACATTACTCTAAAATTACAGCAGTAAATTATATAAAACGTGCTACTAATGTTGATCTGATGGATATCTAGTTGTCCCATGAAGCATTGAGCAGTCTCAAGTAAATAAACAGCTCATTTGCATATTAAATAAAGTTTTGTAATTAGTGATTAAACTCTGAGAGTACTGTGCGAAGTTAAAACCTGCTACATATAGTGATAACATATATCTTATTGTTCTTTGAAGGGTACTACTATTAATGAACCTGTTGTAAAACACGTGAGCATATTCAGTTTATATCTGGTTTATTCAAAGATTTTATTGTTCTTACTCTAGGCCACCGGCCCTTTGTGTTACAGAAAAGTAAATACATAGTATATGTTTGGTCATAGGTACATGTTCGCTGATATACAAAGGAAAATGTGCTTATACAGATCTGACTTCTTCGTTCCTTTTCTTGAAAGCATAAAATAAAACTGTACAGATATTACGAATGATTTCTACGTTCTCACTTCGTAAAAGACAAACAAATTTCTCAATATTTGGTGTAAGATGGTGATATTCTGGTATACATCAGTATAATGTGGACAGACTAGTATAAAATGAAATTCGTTTTCAATAGAAATGTTGTTGCATGTACAGACTCTGTGATCTTCATTCACACCGTCATATCTGCCCCTTTCAATATTCAGAAAATGTGATGAAATACGAAATGAAGTTAGATACACTTTGAAAATAGGTTCCATTACAATACTCAAATATTTTTCAGGACAAAGCGTGGTTTTTTAATAGAGAGTAGGTTGATAATCTTTTAAAACTGTGAATCTTGTCATGCCAATTTAGGTTGTCTATGTCTCGACAACGTTGTTTAAATTCTGACAAAAACCTTTCTTCATTTCAAACCCCTTGCCACAGAGTAACAGAGTGGCAACGCTTGCATGCCTTTTGTTCCATGGTCGTTTCGGTAGACTATTGGCTTTTCATATTAAAATGAGCTTCAAAGGTGTTAAACTTTTTGGAGGCTTTGTTTATGGTTGATAATTACACGAGATTATGCGAAACATACGACGAGATGGCATCGTACTGCCAGTCGCTTAGCAACCATAGTTACTTTGTGAGCTCTCAGGCCAGAAACACTGCTTCACGCCGATCAAAACATAACACGCCAGCAGTTTCATAAACATGTCCTTTCTTGACGCACGTGTAAAAGACGGTATGACTGACCGTAAACCATTGAGTAAAACCAGACAGTATCGATAAAAGACTTTCAAATTTGGTTCAAACACACTCATTATATATTCATAAAAATACGAGAGGAATTTTTAAAACGGTAAAACCCACTTTCCTGAAGCTCAAAACACTCCCGTTTACGCCAGCACATCAATTCCGATGAGCACCACACGACAACAACAACACAAGCTTTGTCGAACATACTTTCGCCTAACAATTGGTGAAAATCCGAAAATTACCGAAGGGTGCATAGTCGGCACTCTTCGGAAAAGAGAGCCAAGAGCTTCGTGAGGCGAGGCAAACATGGATTGCTTACGTAACCGCTTCACGCCTTAAACAATAGCTGTTGCCACTCTGTCTATGTTACTCTGTGCCCTTGCTTAAACAAACTTTCTGCGAACCCGTATGCAAACAGAATGTTTTTTAAACTCAAAGCCCAACATTATTTATCATTTTCTACCATTTGGCGTTGCACCTGGTATACATGATTTACATATCTGTTACATATCTGTTTTACAATTTTAGGCAGTGTCCCAGTCCTAATCGTAAATCTCCCGAGTTCACCTCTAGTCGCAGTGTCAATAACATGTTTCTTTTGTCTAAGTAGTTGTTTGCAAAACTTAACATGTACTTTTTCGATTTTGTTTCCTTCAATGACCCCCAGATTTTACTGCCATAATTTAAAATGGGCAGAATTTTCGTGTCAAAAATTTTAAAACAAATACGTATGGCTTCGTCCCTAAGATGAAGGAATTTGGAGTTCAAAGTAAACAGTACTTTTGACGCTTGATCAGCTAGAGCCTCTTGGGTTTTGCTCCATAAACCACTGCAGGAGAAAACAATACCTAAATATTTAAAGTATGAAATAACATCCACTCTCTTCCCTGCATAGAACCAACATTTGTATTTGCGAAGTGGACCACCGTTCCGAAATACTACAATCTTTGTCTTCTCAAGATTAACTTTTGCTTTATATTTTACACAATAAATCTGTAACTGATTGAGAAGCCTCTGTAACTTGGTGGCAGTTTCTGCAATGAAAAGTACCAAATCATCTGCAAATAGTAAATAAAAAAGCTCTACTATGCCAAGCGAGCAACTATCTATCCATGAATCTTGCTTAAATTCATTATCCAGGTCATCGATGAAAAGGGAAAATAAAAATGGCGAAAGTATACAGCCTTGTCTCACACCATATGGGCAATTAAAAAAATGTGTTAATCCATCGCTGCCCAGTACACACGATTTCACTTTGTCATAAATTGACACAAGAGAAATATACATTTTCCCCCGTAATCCCGTTTTCCCTAATTTGAAAAACATGGCCATTATATTTACCCTGTCAAATGCATTTTCGAAGTCAATAAAGGCACAATAAAATCTCCCACCTTTAACAATAATGTACTTTTGAATAAATGTGTGTAAAATGAAAATGTTGTCTATTGTACTATAGCCACTACACTCACACGATGTACCTCCAGGTCCGTGGCATACACTGTCACCAGACTTGTTTCACTGGGAACAATCCACTTATTTGTTAGTGGCTGATCAATACTCGAAATGTCCCTTGGTACGGAAGTTGAACAATCTCTACTCGAGATCGATCATCAATCACCTGAAATCAATATTCGACGAGCACGGTCTTTGCCAACGCCTACTCTCCGATAACGGCCCACAATACGATTGTCGAGAGTTCAAGGAGTTTGCTAGAAATTACGGATTTGAGCACGTTACGTCATCACCTCATTTTCCGTCAAGCAATGGCTTCATCGAGAGACAAGTACTAAAGCCCGCGAGACTGACATAGACCCACATCTAGCAATGTTATGTCTACGAACAACGCCAATCGATCATAACCTGCCGTCGCCGTGTGAATTACTGAATTCGCGCATGTATTGCTCTAACCTACCGAGCAAGATACCGACTGGTGTTAGTCGCCAAGACACTGTGAAGACACCATGGGAGCATAGTCGCCCACTGCCGGAACTAACGCTACAACAACCTGTTCGCGTACAGAACTCAATCAACAAAACTTGGGAACCGGGCAGAGTTGTTGCACGCACTGACGAACTAAGTTCGTATACAGTTTAGACTCAAAGAGGCGTATACAGATGCAATAGACGCCACATCAGCCCAACAGCGGAGAACTTCAGCAAGGAAGACTTGCGAACACCTGACTACGATGATAACCTCGTTGATACTGCGTCTGAACCCCACGTCACAACGACGTCCACAGCCTTGAGGAAACCGGACTTAGCTGAACCTGTGCTCCGACGTTCACAACGTGTATCAAAGAGACCACAGCGTTTGGACTTGTGAACTAGAGAGACTGAACTCTTGTTATTTCAGTGCCTTAGTATTTAGAGTTCCCATTGCATAGTGTGTGATCATCAGAACAATCAGTTTCACAAGATGGGACTTCTCTTCGTGGAGCGCTGTCGTTCGTTTCTTCTTTTTATTCACAGGGGGATGTTGTGTTATTGAGTTAATTAATGTATGCATGCTGATTGTATCCTTTCATATATGCAAATATAGTCACATGATCAAGTTCCCCGCCATCCGCGCATATACGCTCTCCCTACATTGCATGGCGGATGTGTATGTAGCATGTCTACGTCTCTTAAATAAAGTTTACTTGTTGGTGTTCAACTAAACGTTGGTAGTCCAGTCTGCACTACATAGAATCGAACCCGAATGTGTAGCAAAGAACACAACAATCATGAAATGATAAAGGCCATAGAAAGATAGACAGACAGACAGACAGACAGACAGACCGACAGACACATAGACAGGCATACTCAGGCACTCTTTCATCCCTCCGTCCCTCCCTCCCTACCTACCTACCCAAATAGATGCAGAGACACATACATAGGCCTACTTACGTAAGCCTACATACATACATACATACATACATACATACATACATACATACATACATACATACATACATACATACATACATACATACATACATACATACATACATACATACATACATACATACAAACATACATACATACTGTCACGTAGCGTGGTTGTGATGTAGCTATTATTATATCCGTATACTCTGTGGCAGGGAACAATGGGCAGTAGACGTATAAGAGACGGCAACGGTACACAGGAGTTCTCTAAGTCGTAGTACTTTATTCAGCTGAGTAACACTAGTTACACGGTAAACTTCTATGACCTACACTAGTCGTCAGGGTCACAGTTGAACGTCGTCTTGGGGCGTCGTCGGTAAAGTGCGTCTAACAAGTCAAAATGCACAGTTTATATTGGCTTTGAGAAACTGCAAAGTCATGGGTCTATAATTAACTAAGAACAATCGGGTCTCAGGATCTGCAAAGTCATGCGTCTATAATTAACTAAGAACAATCGGCAAAGTCAAATCGCTGTTGGTTAAGTACAATGTCAAACAAGGGTAAAGGTCGTCCAGGCATTGATGATAACTTCAGGAGTTGAAACAATAAAAGGTCACAAAAACGAACACGAGATAACGTGCAGGGTTACTGTCGGTCATTACAGTCAAATTCAAAGGTTAAATTCTAAGCATATGTATGGCTACGTCACACCTCCCAACCAAGATCGAAAAGCGTCCTCGCTCGATCTAAAAATCAAATGAAATAAAATCATATATCATAATAAAAGTTCTTATGGAAAATGATGCAAAGTTCTAAGTTCACTAGTCTAGAGTTTGTTATGTCCGAGATTCATAATCAGTAATCAGTCCTTTGTCCAGTATATTATCAGGCGGTTCCCACGTGTCATCTTTAGGGCGGTAACCTTTCCATCTGACACAATAGCGGGTTTCATGACGACCGTCCGAATTAGTTACTGTTGGGTGATCGACAATTCTCAAGGCCTGATACACATCATCAGTTTCGTTGTCATCGCCATTACTTCCGGTGGTATCAAGTATGGGATTCTCATTAACATTATCGTGGTAAATAATGTCATTAGTGTCTGTTACAGTGTCATTATTTTCCGTAGGGTCAATTACAGAGTCAGTATTGGTATTTCCATTGTCAAAGTCTGGCAATTCATATGGTCTATTGTTAGGGTCCGTATATGGTTTCATTCGATTCACATGCACAACTTGTTGCTTGCGTCGCGGATCACACGTGGCGAGGTGATAGTTCACAGGTGTTACTTTTTCCACAACACGATAAGGACCATGCCATGGGTGAAGCAATTTCGGTGATAATCCTCGCTTCCTAACGGGTGTATACAACCATATTTTATCTCCAATATCATAGTTAATGTCCTTAGTGCGCTTGTCATACTGCGTCTTCTGCTTTTGCTGCGCTAACTGAATATTATCGTGGACAAGTGGCTGAATTTCACACAATCGTTGAACCACTGTCTCACCATAGTCCTTAGGGTCAGTGAAGGTCGTTGTCGGCTTAGTGAGGGTAACATCAATTGGTAATCTCGGCTCTCTTCCGTACAATGTATAGAAAGGCGACTCCTTAGTCGATTCCTGCTTACATGTCCGGTATGAAAACAATGCCATTGGCAAATATAGATCCCAGTCCGTCTGATTATGATTGACGTACATACTTAATATTGTTAATAATTTTCCATTAAACTTTTCAACTAATCCGTCACATTCCGGGTGATAAGCCGATGTGTTTACCTTTCTCGTACTCATTAATTCACAAGTCTTTTGCACTAATGTCGACAGGAAGTTTCTACCACGATCAGACAACAATGTCCGAGGCGCAGAATGTCGGGCAATAATCTCATCGACTAACAGCCGGGCAACAACATCCGCAGTTGTCTTTTCAACAGCAAAGGCTTCAGGCCAACGTGTAAGATAATCCGAAAACACAATGATAAAGCGATTACCTCGTTCAGTAGTTGGAAGTGGTCCTAATACGTAAACAGCTACACGATCAAAGGGGCCATCAACAGGTAAAGGCTGTAACGGTGCAACTGGTAAATTCTTTGGAGTCTTTTTCGTAGAGCAGTCAACACACGATTTACACCAGTGTTCAATATCTTTAAACATTCCCAACCAATAGAATCTTTCTTGTATCTTAATGTACGTCTTATGGAACCCTAGATGACCTGAGGTGACCTCATCATGGCATGACATTATCACTTCGTCCTGCAGGGCGCGAGGAATGACAAGCTGTTTACGCACGTCTCTTCGCCGTCTCCCTGGGGCGGGCATCCACAGATGATAAAGTACACCATCGTCGATAACATACTGGTCAGCATATAAAACAACTTTCCTAGCCGTCTTCGTATCGGTGGGAAGTTCATCATCGATCAAGTACGATATAAGCGGTTGCAAAGTCAAATCACGTCGTTGCAATTCTCTAACTCGGTCTAATTGAAGTCCAGGGCTGTCTGTCGCTGCGATGATGAAGTCACATGCACTTTTGTCTTCATCATCGTCTTGCGGTCGTCTGGAAAGTCCATCTGCATTGCCATGTTTTGTCCCTGGGCGGTGTTGAATTTCAAAGTCAATTTGCAAGGTCAATGACCAGCGGGCGAGTCGTCCTGTAGGCTCCTTAATAGTCATTAACCATTTCAGTGGGTTGTGGTCAGTAATAACAGTGAAGCGTCTACCATATAGGTATGGTCGGAAATGCTTAATCGACCAAATTATGGCTAGAGCTTCTTTCTCAATCGTCGAATAGTGTTTCTCATGTTTCTTCAAAGTTCGGCTAGCATAAGAAATTACAACTTCTTTCTTATCACGTACCTGTACTAAGCAAGATCCAATGCCAGTGTCACACGCATCTGTATGC
Source organism: Ptychodera flava (assembly GCA_001465055.1). NCBI lineage: Eukaryota > Metazoa > Hemichordata > Enteropneusta > Ptychoderidae > Ptychodera > Ptychodera flava. The sequence goes on from LD351044.1 coordinate 79,352, forward strand.
AGAACAAAGGGTTCATCAAAATCAGGGTATCCGAGTATTGGTGTTGAAATAAGCGCTAACTTCAAAGTGCAGAAAGCGTCTTCACATTCGGTACTCCAATGAAACACATTGTCCTTCATCAACAGTTTGTTTAGCGGTGACGTCACTTTGGCAATGTTCGGCACAAATTGTCGATAATATGATGCTAATCCAAGGAAACTTCGTAGTTGACGAACATCCTTTGGGCGCGGATAGTTCTTTACTGCATCAATCTTCTTCGGGTTCGGTTTAATTCCATCTCGGGTCACAACATGTCCCAAGTACTCGATTTCAGTCTTACAGAAGTGACATTTCCAACGTTTCAATTTCAGTCCGGCTTTTCGAAATCGATCAAAGACCTCACACAAATGGCGGAGATGCTCATCGAATGTTTTTGAAAACACAATGACATCATCAATGTAAATCAGGCATATTTCCCATTGAAGTCCAGCAAGTATTAATTCCATTAAGCGTTGAAAGGTACTTGGCGCGTTACATAATCCAAAGGGCATAACATTAAATTCATAGAGTCCGTTGTATGAAACAAAGACGGTCTTTTCTTTATCTTCAGGCGCAACCTCAATTTGCCAATATCCTGATGCTAAGTCCATAGTCGAAAAATAACGTGCTTGCCCGAGGGCATCCAGACTATCGTCGATGCGCGGCAGCGGGTAAACATCCTTCTTCGTAACATTGTTAATTTTCCTAAAATCAACGCAGAAACGTTGTGATTGGTCGGCCTTGGAAACAAGAAGAATCGGGGCCGACCATGGGCTCGTCGAAGGTCGAATAATGTCATTGTCCAACATAGACTTAATATGTTCTCGTACAACAGGTCGTTGACTGGCGGGAACACGATATGGGCGTTGCTTAATCGGAGGATGCTCACCAGTGTCAATACGATGTTGTGCAATATTTGTCTTTCCCAAATCGTTGTCATTCTTCACAAATACGTCGTCATATTCCAATAACAGCTCATCCAGCTGTCTTGTCTGCTCGGCAGACAAATCTGTTGTCTCGCACAGATTCACGCGGCTCCTCGAATTACCACCATCGGGCAACACCTCATCCTGGCCGGTTGCCGGTAATTCGCCTGGGTCGCAATTTCCTCGGTCCTCGTCAAGGCACGTCTGCCTAGAACCGGCATTAACTGGGTGATCATCATTATTACACACGTCGTCATTTTCAGCACCCATATTTGCTATACACGCAATAACATTATCGTCGTCAGCAGTTTCAAACACACCAAGGTTCGTACACCTGTATATCTTCACAGGCTTATCTCTTGGATTTACAACTAGAACAGGGGCACGCCCATTATTTACAGTCAGGAAGGCCCTTGCCAAGCCAACGCCCAACTTAACATGATCACGTGGGCGCGCTTCCACAAGGCCACAATGTCCATCGTCTACGTCTATGGCTGCCATGAACCTCTTTTGTGAACGGGCAGGAACTACTAAAGTTTCTAAGGCGACTACTGAACAGTCTTTCACACGACTTTTACTACGGCCACCATTAACTTCCAGCGGGGTATCACATCCCTCTACGGTGGCTTGTTGTTTAGTGAACATGATGTCAAGTCCGATATCATTCATTAAATCAGCTCCGATCAAACAGTCATACATGGAATTTGCGATAACATAAGCAGGATAGGGAAATTTCTTACCGGCAATCTCGAAGTCGACTTCTATTCTTCCCACGATGTTTACTTTGTTTCCTTCCAATGTTTTCACACAAATTCCAGATGTCTGCAACAGCGGTTTATTCCTCAAACTAGGCAAAGTTTGACGTAACTTTTCACTTATTATCGTAGTTCCGGATCCAGTGTCCGTTAACATCTTGACATCATAATCACCAATCTTTCCGTCAATACTACAGCTATGATTAATTGTTCCGATTACATAAGTCCGTATTTCGTCCTCATCATCGTCATCGGTGTGTACTTGTTTTGTATCTATTAATCCGGGGACATCATCAAATTTAACATCTGCCATCCGGGTATCCCCTCGTCCGACGGCAGTTTCTAGTTTGACAAATTCTGCTGTTGTCGTGGTTGAAATTGACTTGCTTGCTGCTGTTGTGGTGGCGGGAACCAAGTCGGTGGGTTGAAGGGTGCAGGCTGCTGTGGCTGAATAAACGGATATCCAGCGGTCGGCTGCATTTGCTGGGACATTTGCGGCTGTTGTCGCTGATGTTGGCGATCAGGACAATGACGCTGCACGTGCCCAACACGATGACAAATATTACAGATCAGCAACCCATCGGTGGTTTGCTGATTTCTGCCGGGCGCACGTCTATCTCGATTGGCTGTGCGGTTGGCTGGGGCAGATTTAGAATTCTTCTCTAATGGGGCATTAAATTTCTCCATCTTTTTGTCTATCACTGACTCCATTTTCTTCATCAAAGTCTTTAACATCGATTGCATTATATTGTCGGAAGTGGGCGGTTGTACAGCAGCCACGGTCGTGTCTTCTTGGCTGGCTGATTTAGCACTGAAGGGGTCTAATGTGGAGAATAACAAAACATCACTCCTACCGTTGACAAGTTCTTCATTGCATTCTTCGGCTTTTGCGACACGTACGGCCTTTTCAAAAGTAGCAGGATCTTTTGACATCACCATTCGCTTCAGAGACGGGCGCAATCCACGGATGAAATGTTCTCTCATGAGCTCAGACTGAAACTCACGGGGCATATCCATGTGAGCGCGCAGAGTCAGTCGCTGTTTAATTCTAGCGAATTCCTCCACAGGCTCACCTGGTTTCTGATTGCGATTATACAGTTCGTTGTAGAAAAGTCTCTGAGTTTCTTTTGGCAGGAAATTTTCTCTCAGGGCCTCAGTAACACGGTCATAGTCGTACTGGTTTTGATCGTCTAAGTCGTTCCAAAAGTCGGCTGCAAGTTCTCGTAGATAGGCGGGCAAAATCTTGGCCTTGCGTTCGTCTGACCACCTATTAGCCCTGGCAGCTCGATCAAACTCTTTCAGAAAGGTTTCAACGTCGTCACCAAGTCTTCCATAAAACATTGATGGAGTTACAACAGTTCGGGCTTTGGTATATCCGGCCATATCAGGATATCTTGAAGCAGGGGTGTCGATTGATCGTTGTCTACAGCCTGGCATTATATTACTAGCAATGTTCGAGCAACAGAAATGTACGTACCAATCATTGAACGATGAGCGGCACCAAAATATCACGTCGAGCAGAAGGCGCTGGCTTGAGTCGATCCCGACCGCTGCACACCGAATATGTCACGTACCGTGGTTGTGATGTAGCTATTATTATATCCGTACACTCTGTGGCAGGGAACAGTGGGCAGTAGACGTATAAGAGACAGCAACGGTACACAGGAGTTCTCTAAGTCGTAGTACTTTATTCAGCTGAGTAACACTAGTTACACGGTAAACTTCTATGACCTACACTAGTCGTCAGGGTCACGGTTGAACGTCGTCTTGGGGCATCGTCGGTAAAGTGCGTCTAACAAGTCAAAATGCACAGTTTATATTGGCTTTCAGAAACTGCAAAGTCATGGGTCTATAATTAACTAAGAACAATCGGGTCTCAGGATCTGCAAAGTCATGCGTCTATAATTAACTAAGAACAATCGGCAAAGTCAAATCGCTGTTGGTTAAGTACAATGTCAAACAAGGGTAAAGGTCGTCCAGGCATTGATGATAACTTCAGGAGTTGAAACAATAAAAGGTCACGAAAACGAACACGAGATAACGTGCAGGGTTACTGTCGGTCATTACAGTCAAATTCAAAGGTTAAATTCTAAGCATATGTATGGCTACGTCACAATACATACATACACATACATACGTACGTACGTACGTACGTACATACATACATACATACATACATACATACATACATACATACATACATACATACATACATACATACATACATACTCAACAGGTCAGATATACTTCCGCTTTTGTAGCTAAATAAGTCAAATCACTAAAACATCAGATTATTCTGACCTATTAACGAGCTTATGTGCTGGAATGTCATGCTTTCCTATAATATTTTATAAAGAGAGAGAGAGAGAGAGAGAGAGAGAGAGAGAGAGAGAGAGAGAGAGAGAGAGATTGTGTTAAATGCGTGTGTATGTGTGACGTGGATGTATGCGTTTGTGTGTTTAACTGTTTACCCACCCATCTTTCAGAATTTTTAGGGGACGTGAAACTTTGAATTTAACTACTTTGGCCTTACACCGCTCAACTATAAAAACAGCTACGAAACTACGAAAGTACGTGTCCAGATATAACTACTTTCTGTCTTTAACGGTTTTTAACCATAAGTTTATAACTTCAAAACACAAAATTTGTAAATTCGTTCACCTACATGGCAAATCGTCGAAGTAATACTTGTAGTTGAAATCGCAAACCTGAAAGAACACTGAAAGATTTCACTGTCATGTTGGAAAACGTTTAAATCAATTTACGAAGGGCCCAACAACATATTTGGAATGCGAAATGATCATGGCATTCGCGAAATATAATGGTACGCTAACTTGTCTGACTTAAATTTGTTAAATTATTTGCAAAAATTTCAGGTCAATTTTAGATACTACTCTACGAATAACGAATTGCAACGATTTGAATCATTTTGTCTTTTACGTTCTATTTACGCCAAAATATGTTTCTGATGATAAACCATCCAAACTTACTAGGAACCAGATCTAACCAAGCATAAACCCAACGTCTATTACTAATAAGACGCTTTAACTTGAGAATCAAACCACTTCCGGCACCATTTTCTACGATGAGACGTCGTACACTATTTCAGGTTTTCCACTGGGATTATGGATCATTGGTAAGAGATCTATCTGCTTATCTACACACGCGGAAACGATAAGAAACGTCCCTTAGTTTCTGATAACCGAGATGTACAATAATTTATTTTATGTTATTATATTTTATTTTACCTGAGTATCTACCTGTTGATTGCACGATGTCGTTATCCTCTATTTAATAAATCAACTGAAAGTGTATACCGAAGATTCTCTCAAATGTATGACAACAAACCAGTCAAAAATTAGTTGTTACCTGCCTCAGATTATCAGTTAGTAAAAATATTGATTGACAGCTAACTAATTTGAAATGGAAGTCAGGGAGCGATCAATTTTTTGTACTTACTTACCGAGTAAACTCACACTTTGTTATACCATTCCAAAGTCAATAAAATGTCTGTTCATGCTTTAAAACTGGGAAATTTTTTTTAATTATTACAAAATGAGTTATTACAAAGTGCCACTTATTACAAAATCCTGATACCCTTGTTACAAAACGCGTAGACTGGTTTATTACAAAATACTGCAGACGTTACTACAAAATGCGTCAGTTATTACAAAATGCTGATACCCCTTATTACATTTTGCGTACGTTATTACAAAACATGTCAGTACTACAAAATGCCGCAGTACACATTGCTTGTGATGATGTGACGACAGGTCAGTGTACACGGTGTATAAACATCGATAAGACTGCGAGCCGAGATAACTCTACATGAATGACCCTGGTGTCGTATCCATAGTGATTAACTGACATTCGGACATTAATCACACTTTGTAAACAGACTAAATACCAAAAGTCTCGGTTCCTCGTCATTCTGATATTTACTGCACAATATGTAGAACTGGTGATAAAAATAGGCATCGCCTGTTTTACTGCATAGTTTGACGATAAAATTACTGTTGTCATGCCCTCAGTTTCAGAGATTAAGGTAAAAGTTCACACATAAAATTAAGTCACTTCTTTTGAAAAAATGGTTCCATGATATGGAATTAGATAATAAAAAGCTCCGCAGTTGCACATGATGTTAGTTTTGATTCATCATTGATTATCAGGTCAAGTGTAAACTCGAAAGAAATTCCGAACTTTGTAATTTTGGTGAACGTTAAAGTCAAATACACTGGACACTTCAAGCGCCTGTGCACCAACATTCTTCGAAAAAAACTTTTACAGAAACCTGGCATTGTAATGGTAGTTTTTTAAACACCCGCCAAGTACAGATAGAAAAAAACAAATTGCAACTAGCCTCTTATCTCACAAAGGCTTCAAAACAAATTACAATGGTTATTTGACATCCATTGCCCACGTAAGAAGCATCTGGTTCCTGGATGTGCTCAAAGGGCGCCACCTATGTTTACTGTCGTTTCGAATCTTTAATCTTAACAGTGATCAGATAACAAAAAAATATAGTAAAGGAAAATCTGCACAGACAACTTGATATTTTTTTTCAGTCACTACTTTTCAATTCCCACTTCATTTGCCCTGAAAACACGGACAAGGTCGGGGGATTCATAAAATGTATGTTTCCATACGCTCACTAACTTCGGCGTCGTCCACTGAATGCCCATGAAAAATCTCGACATCTATATTAGCAGATGTATGCTAAAGAGTTTGTTGTAGGACATGAGGGAAGGGCGCCTAAAACATGATTTCCATTACTTATAAGCAATATAATCAAGTAATCGATGGATTAACGATAATTTACATAACGATCTCAAAATGGTCACCATACTTCGTTTTTCACATTCTGTGTTAATCTTTACGGCCCTTATACGGCTTTTGCGGCCCTTGGTCGTACGGCGGAAGGTTCTGAGCGTGCGAGATGACATACATAATGACGTCATTTGTTTACCTGCAGAATTCTAAAACGCGCAAAGCAACATGCGTACTGGTACGTGACTAACATGTTAACAGAGATCCAGGCTAAAATCGAGTTGTAAGAAGGACAAAAGCGTGTTGTCAATTTACTGACACTTTTACTGAACAGGCACACTTAGTATACACAGGATTTCACTAAAATTTTGAAATATAAGCGGATGTCACCGGCACGACTCCACTGTCGCCACGCGCCACAGCGATTTGAGCGAGGAGACGTTTTCCTAAGGCCAAAAAAATAAATTGTGCTGTTCCGATAACATGGTTTTCAAAAATAGGGTAGGTAGGTCGGCAGCAATTTTTTCTCTAAAATATTTTTATTTTTCAAAATGCATTTTTCAGGGGTTCAGGGCGGTAAAACTCTGGCCACAACATTTGCAGACAAATTTATCATACATATAAAAAGGAAAAAAAAACATAAAGGACATCCTTGTTCAAGCAAAAATCAAATGCCAAGTAACGAACGCATGATTTTACAGTTTTTTCTTTCTGTTTTTTACTTCCGTGTTTACGTAGCTCTAAAAAGTTTAGGGTCGGCAGGTAAAAACTAGGGTAGGTCGGGTTATCGGAACAGCACAATTTTTTTGTTCGGCCTAATCTCTCGCCTGCTTTGTGTAAGAATGGAACGCTTGCAGATAGCAACGCACGTAGTAACCAGAATTGAGGTAGTTCAGAAATGCGCGCGATTGCCCATATTTGTGCACCGGGCCGGGCGTGATACATAAAAAAATGCACGGATCTGAGGGCGCTTTCTCTCATACCTTTACACAGGCACGTGAATGTAGGTATATGATAATACACAGAATGTGTTACCATTGGGCATTGTATATCCCATTTGTTACATTTGAATAATGGCAAGGTAAGATAAAGGTTAAATATGTGCAACGAACATATATTTAAACAATTGATGTTTTTACGTTTCTGAACATTTAATCAATTCAAAGTTAACTTGCCCAGTATTCCCTAGCAGTAAGGTGAAACAAAGGAAGGCATATTACTGTATAGAAATACTGGGACAGATTTAAGCAAAATGCGGTGTCTATATATCGGTCAAAGTCTGATTATCTGTGTCCGATAGACTTATACGCTCATGTCAAGACAGTTCTGTCTCATGCTAGTTGCTCATATATATGCTGCTCATTTTTTTTAATTCAAAGAGAAAGCTTTAATTTTTTTTCACAAACTTTTATCAAACAATATTACAACCATTCTACTAGGGGTCACCGTGTATGTATGTTCTGGGGAAACACATTTCACAATATTTACCAATATTTAACGATACTTGGAATTCAAAATGGCCACCATCCCTGTGTTATCTCTTCGGGAGAAAATGAAATTCCCAAATTTTCAAAAAAAATTGAGCCGCTACAAACCTTTTTTACCCGTATAAGCTTCGAAATAACCCCAACTAGTGGTAGGCTAAAATAATATTGTTAAAATTTGAGAGTCCGAATATCTGTCCCCGAGGCACATTCTACCTTAAAATGAATACATGAATGGTACTTTAATGGCAGATACGTCCACTATCAACATAAAGCCTAATGTCTATAGGTAATTTAAAAGCAAGCGATAAAAGCAAACAGTATTAGCCTGAAAAGTAGCCATGAAGTGTGAAAAGTGAAAATTGAAAAAAAATGCAATTATATTAAACCATTAAATTTGTTTGTAATAGTACGAATTCATCCAAAAACAGATAGCACTAGCAGTTAAGTTGGATTACTTAATTGCACAATGTTAAAGGGTGATCTCAATTCCACGAGAATAACTGAAATTCGTATGTTCCAACTTGTGTATTTCACATAAAAATAGATACAGTTGATAATATCTGACGTTTTATTGCTTTCATTATTATTTCCCTCTCTTACAAATATTTTGATGTCGGTGTCAAGAAATGACTCAATTTGCTAGAATCTTATCTCTAATGGGGCTATTTCTCACTGATATGATGTGATATATATATATATATATATATATATATATATATATATATATATATATATATATATATATATATATATATATATATATATATTTATACCACTCCAGGTCATGTGACCTATTGTTCTTGCCATCCATTTATCCCTGAAATCACGACTGCGACCTATTGTTCTCATGCAAATTAGTAATCAGTCACACTTTTATTCATATGTAAATAAGTAATCACCACACTTTAATGAAAGAAAATCATTATCATATCAATAAAAGT
>LD351050.1:2182-36386 GCA_001465055.1 Ptychodera flava
CGCTTGTGTAAATAAAAAATGGGTTGGTTAAATATTTGTTAGGATCCAGAAAAAAATGAAGGGTGGGAGAATACAGTTTCAAATACAGTTTCAAAATTATGTCAGATATTTGTGGTGATCCGGGAAAAAGGCTTGGCAAATAAAAACGGGAAACTTCAGAAAAAAACTCTGAGCATAAAAAAAACCCCGTGGTTATCACCATTCACTTTGGGAAAAATACGAGCGTATCATTATGCAAAACTTTTCACTGGCTTTATAAATGTCAGGAAAAAATAAGACATATAAAAGGATACTGGGAAAATAAAACGAGCCGTGCTTCTTGAAAATGTGGAGTAAATGTTTGGTGGGAAAAAAATCAAGATTGGGGTCGTTACCACACAAAATTTGTGTGTGTACCTTATAATGTCGAAGGAAGTTGACAAGAAGGTAACCAAACTCGAAGCAGCTAAATTCCTCATAATTTCACGTGCACTAGGTCGTGTATTAAGAAAGTGACGGGTTATCAATCGTTTGTATCCGGATATTTCGTGTTTTATTTCCCTGCTTACTGTAAAGTGTAAGGTAGGCGACCATATTAATCACTTACATTAGGGAGCTTTCAGTAATTACAGGGGGGGGGGTTAGGCCGGGGGAATTTCGCGCACACCTGTACCGTAAAATGTGACCCTCCCCCTATCCTTCTGTCTAAAATGTGACCCTCCCCCTTGTGCGATTTTTCTAAAACTTGACACTCCCCCAACCCCAACCACTGGAATAACTGAAAGAGTATCAGCTAATTTACATAACAATTGGTTCAATTGTTATGTAAGGGACAAATTACAGAGGGGAAGGCTGGTGTTTTTTGAGGGACATTCACAATTTATCACGCAAGAATGTTTGAAGAGAGATGGTATTTCATACGTTTGAGGGAGGGTCACCATATTTTGTTCAACTATAAGAAGGCAAGATGTGGCTGATTTAGTGCTTTATCCAAAAAAAATCCAATCATAATACATTGAGTCCATCAGGCAAATTATTGACAATTTCCCCCCACAAAACATGCTATATCTGTATATTATATATGTTCGATAATGTATTTAAATGTACGTTGCTTGAATTGGGAAGTAAAATGTGCATTTGTGTACCAGAAATTGATTTCTGAATTTCATCTAAAAAGTTGGTTCACTATCCATGGTGTCTATGATGAAACTAAGAATAGTTTTTTCCAATTCAAGAATAGGTAAATCTGTGCATTTATGTATGCTGGATTATTTACATTATTGTTCTTGATTAGACTAAAGTGGTTACAAGTCCATGGTTGTGCAAGAAATTTGATTTTGGAATTTCACCGAAATGTCGATTCACTATGCATGGGGGTTTAAGATGAGAATAGGCACAATTTTTTTCCTGTACAAAATTAGATAAATCTGTGCATTTATGTATGCTGGATTATTTACATTACTGTTCTTGATTAGACTAGAGTGGTTACAAGTCCATGGTTGTGCAAGAAATTCGGAATTTCACCGAAATGTTGATTCACTGTGCATGGGGGTCTATGATGAAACTATCAATATTTTTTTTCAAATACACAACTAGGTAAATCTGTGCATGTATGTGCGCTTGATTATTTATATTAATGTTTTTGATTAAACTAGAGTTTTTATAAGTCCATGGTTGTGCAAGAAATTTGATTTTGGAATTTCACTGAAAAGTAGATTTACTGTACATGGTGGTCTATGAGAGAACTATGCACAATTTTTTCAAATATAAAACTGACAATATCTTTGCAGTTATGTACATTTTATAATTGATATACACTTTTCCACCTGTTGCATATGTTTTTGTCTCTTGTCTTTTATCAGTTTTAACTGTTCAAGGTATTTAATGCAGGATACCACTGCATCTTCTTTGCTTGTGAAACTTGTGGATAATGTGTACCTATTTTATTGGGGATTTATTGGGGATTTCCTATTCAGGAAATATCACACGGACAATCAAAGTTTTGGCCATAAAATCAGCTTCTGTCAAAAGTGACCGTCCCTCCAAGATAGGTTTATAAAAAGTGACCCTCCCACTTGAACTGTTTTCTAAAAAGTGACCCTCCCCAAAATTCCCCCGGCCCATCCCCCCTGTAATTACTAAAAGCCCCCTTAGTTGAATGTAATCTTTATTCATGTAAAGGGCCACCACTCATCAAACTGAAAATACACAAATATAAGAAAGAAAATGTGGACACGTGATGCTTAAATTTATCAAATGTACACACAGCACTACTTCTGTTGACAATGACTTACAATGACTTCAAATAATTTTCTCTCACAAACATTGCCTTATATATAAAGATTGACAAATTAAATATAATGTTAGGATTTTCTGTTGAAAGTAAAGATACGACTTTTTCTCTAGTCGGATTGTTATATAAATAAAAAGGTTATAAATCCCTTCGAAGTGTTGTATGTGGACAAAACGCAAGAAAGTGAATCTCATCTTCTTGGACTGTAACACTTTGCTTTTCACAAAAGAGGCAAATTCTGTTCTGAACATCAATGCCTGTGTGTCTTCCAGTTTCTATTGTGAGACTGTGATTGGAACATCGGAATTTTGATAGTGCAAATTTATACTTAATGGGATGGACTCATTTAAGGTACATTTCTGGTTCAAAATAGAACTTAAACATTGAATAAAATCTAAATCTGGGTTGAAGCATGCCATTCTTGTCTGTAACAATCTTGTAACCTGTGACAAAATAAAGTTAAAAATACTTCACAATTACCCACTTGCTGCTCAAACCAAACATAAGCAAAACCATATCTCATGAGCAGCTGTTTAATATTTGTAGCCCAATTTGTCTTGCCCGCTTCATCCAATTTCCGTAACATCTCATAGCATGCCTTTGGATACCGAGCATTGTCCATTCGGACTAACCTTAACCAATATGAAACACATCTCTTCATGTATACGCAACTCAGAGGGTATCTACCGCATTCACCCAAACAGCCTCATTATTTACATTACTGGCAAGACCTGATAAAAATCTACAAAAACGGAAATGAACCCTTTCAATAATTGGAGAATACTCAAATCCCCAGATTTCCGAGCCATAACAGAGTAGGCCTATAGGAACAATACAACTATCAAAAAGCTTAAAAGCATTCTGGGTAGACATACAACCTATTTTTGTGATAACGATTTGAATTTGTGTAAGAGCTCGTTTTGCTTTAGTAACTAACTCTGATTTAGCAGGTGACCATGATAGTCGTGATGATATTAATAGTCCAAGATAATTATAATGCTTAACACTAGTAATCTTACTTCCCATACAGACCCAGTTTTCGTATTTCTTTAAAACGCCACCATTTCTGAAAACAATAATTTTTGTTTTATCAAGATTTACTCTCATACACCATTGTTTACAGAACAACTCTAATTGATTGATTGTTGATAGTTGTATGCGATGCGTCAGAGACTGATAGTCACAGATTGCGGAGATCCGACGATTAGGTATGTTCGTACAGGTTTCTCAACGCCGATGATTCCCCTACTGAAAGCTGATGTAAGTACGATTCGATCGATGCAAGTCGCATGAAAATCGGGCTCGATTTGATAAAGTTACGGTCATTCAAAGTTCTTCGAATTGAGCGTGTGAGTACCGAGTATAGCCGTGCGTACGATGCTGTGTGTCCCTGGCGTTATACGGCCTCCTACCACAGCCCTGCTGGGAGAACTCGAGGACTGATAACCACGGTCACTCTCTCGTGCAGTGACCGAGACAGGACATTCACTCAGAAAAACCATGTCATACCGTAAAGGAAGGAAGCTGGAACTGTACGACGAGTGTTGATGTATAACTCCACCATGTCATACCGTAAAGGAAGGAAGCTGGAACTGACGGCGAGTGTTGATGTATAACTGGAACTTATTTATTGAATACGGAACCATGACTACGCCTAACGGCGCAGTCAACGATACATCACAGTCCCTCTATCCCTCTATAGAGGGACTGTAGATACATGAATCTGCCTATGTGTCAGTCGGATCAAGTTAGTTTGTCCTCTGTTAAGTCTTGGTCACTCCACAGGGGAGTGACCGTGGTCCAAGTTCTGTCTTTCTCGATTGAAATAAAAATTCGGTGTCATTAGGAAGGAAATAAGAAAGAAAAGTATAATTAAAAAAAGAAAAGAAATGTCATTTAATACTTCATTTTAACATTAGAATATTCTTAAAAGCATAATTAGGAAATAAACAATTTCCAAGGATTTGATAAAGTCATACATCCATACTTATCGACATACATACACGTAAAAGGAGCAATGAGTGCTGATTTTACCAATTTGAAAATAAGTAAAATATGTTATACAGTGGTAAATCCACAAAAATCACAAGAAAATTACTAAAAACCACTACTATCACTCGGAAAAAATATGACAAAAAATAAAATTTCTCATTTGAAACTAAAATATACGCAGAAAAAAAATCTTAGACAAATTTGTTTTGCATTATTTTTCTCAGTTTTAGATGGCAGGGGGTCAAAATTGTGATTAAAATCATGAAAAGCAAAATTGTCCTATTAAAAGTGACGCAGGCGATTCCACCATTCGAATGCCAATATACTGACAGGAAGTCTAAAAGTTGTTTTCATTACGGTTATCAAAAACAGCCATTTAGCTTTACAACCTTAAGCTCAAACGTTTGGTTTCAAGCCTCTTCTACAGAACTCTGCAAAGGTTATGGATGGGCTGTTTCATAAATCTTAAACATTGTGCATTGGAACTAGCAGCTCAATGTAATCTCTGTACTACACTCCTAAACAAAATCAATGTTTCTGTTGACACACAGAACAACAGGCTTGAGCTATTCCATTGTAATATAGGTTAATGCCTAGAGTGTCAGAAAGTACACCATACCTGTATATTATTGTATGTGGTCTTAACAACACATATAGTCACACAGAGAATGTATTTTCATGCAATTAATCTTTTTGAGAGTTGGAATTTGGCCGAGTGGCTTTGCTGTGGCTTCTCTGCTAGGTGACTGGGTGGTTTACTTCGTGAGGTTGAACCCGATCGAGAACACCGTTTTTATTCAAGGGACAACCCAACGCATATTTCATGTCAATCAGAGACTCTATATACCCCAAATCCTTTCAAATGTACCCCGAACATACCTTTGATATTTTGAAATCATCCCTCAATCCTCCCTCCTCCAGAGGGTTTGTTAATGCAGAATAATCAAGTACGACCTCTGAAACGACACGATATCCTGTTTTGTGAAAGGGGTGACCTCTTCTCAATCGAGATGATCTGTGACCTCATCCGAACTTTGCGATGGGCGTGCCTTCCCAGCAGCCAAAAACGCCATCGTCTGTGTTTTCTAACGAAAGTACGCCAAGCAACCAGCCCCAACGTCGAAGACGTAAAAGGATCTGTACACATTTCCTCAGCCCTGGTTGAGTAGACAGATAAAATGTCCCACCGTCCGAATCCAGACGATTTTCAACCATCTCCGGACCATTTCTACGAGGGAATCCGCATGATGAGCTTGACCCCTGCCGCCACTTTGGACGCAGTGAAACAAATGGAAGTTCGTGACGACGACATTTGGGTGGCGACTTAGGGACCGTCTCAGATTGTCGCAGAAGTTCAAGAAACGAAATTAATTCGTTTTGATCAAAACCCCCTCCGTCCTCCCCTAAACGAAACTTCAAAAGTGCGAAATGTTTATGTCTGCCTGAGGGTACAGTGTTGCATTTTGCTATAGCTTCTAAAGACGCATTCCCCATGCCACATTACAATTAAAGTAATCGATCAGATTTGACTACTAACAGGGCATTTTACCGCATAAAAGTTTCATTTTATTTTACTTTCCCTTTTTGCATCTGTTCTTTGTCTCTGCGAACACGCTATTTGTACTTGGTAGGGGCGGTAAATAAGCGAGAAACTTTGACAAGGGGGACCAGGCATGTTCAATCATATTAAAACGACTATGACCAGATGCATAACATGTGGGAATAAAGACATCAAGTGGTTAGAGCATACGCTTATAAATAGCACATTTAAAAAATGATACTTTTGTCTTTGTTGAATTTGATAAGTGAAAGGTTAAGGATACAATGTTAGTATTGGTAAATTGTGTGTGGGGCACAAACGAGATGGAAACGGTTACAAATTTGTTGGCACAAGTGTGCAGTTACACGAAAACTTGTGATCACAAAATAAAAGTGCGAAAGTGAAGTTCACTAATTGAATGGAGGTCAAACTTCCTAATTCCCCCCCCTAAACGAATGAATTTCGCTTTTTGAACTTCTGCGACAATCTGAGACGGTCCCTCACCCTAAAGCAGGTTTGTTGCGTTTTACTTCAACAGGTCGCAACTGTGCAGTCGTTCAACGAAAGCACTGTGAGGAAAAATGCCATTAACTGGGGCTAATAGACTCACACACTCCTGGTTGAGATTGAATTCTTGTACGAGTGTAAGATTTCTGGCTCTTGCGAATTTGAGGAGTGTACATTAAAGACACAAAATCCCAAATGAGGTTGAGACATCCAAACTGAAACTTGTATCTTTCACATATGACTCCAACACTTATGAATGTTTCAGTTAAATACTATGAGGTTATTACGAAAATACCGCAAAGGATGCACGAGGACATCGGCGTCGCGTATCGCCCGACGCGAAGCGGGGGGGGGGGGGGGGGGGGGGGGGGCTATGCATAGCCCGGCGCCAATGTCCGAGTGCATCCTTTGCGGTATTTTCATGATAACATTATTATTATACGTCTTAGATTCATGACTGGGCATCAAACTGTCAGAGTAATGACCGCTTTCGTGCAATATCAACAATCTTTCTTCCGATTTATAGCGCAGTGTTGAGTGCTATCTCAGACGCCCTTCTGCAAGTTCTGGATATAGATAGTGTACAGACCGCGCGCGCGAGACATGTTCTGGCACTGGTCAAATGAGTCCCTTAAAACTGTTCAACAGTGAACGCGCAGATACAGCCGCAGGGGTGGGGCGCCTTGAAACCGTGCGTGTTAAGGAACGGGCGTTCCGTATGGCCTTTTAGTGGACGCAAAATTCTATTGTTCTCGATGATAGATGTATAATAATGTCTTGTATCATTAGAGTAAAGAATAGAGTTGCCATATGTGTCCTTGTTTCATATCATTTCCCATGGTATAATACACTTTTATTTTTATCCATGTCAAATGTTGTGAAAAATATGTTTTCATGGACTAAAGGGTTTTTTCATAAAATGGTAATTATTTTGAGATGTAAATGTTAAAGAAACACGTGAACGTTGTGATGTGGTATGTTTTCATACACATGTCGCCCAAAGGGGAATATACAAACTTTACATGTAATTACCGATTGGATGTGAGACAATTTTTGCACACTTTACAGCTCCCTTACGGACTTTGGGACAAGTTTACTTATCTTATAACATTCCTATGACGCGTGTGAACTTCCAATGGCAACTAGGTTCACTTCCAAGTTAAGCTGAACAGTTGATTGCATTTGATCTACAATACAGCTGTTTTTGGTAACAATGGCAACTGAAAGTTAGAAGATGTTTTTTCAGCTAAAACTGTCTTACAAACAGAGTTGTGGAGCTGAATTGAAACCGAATGTAGGATGGATAGAAGGGTTGTTAGAGATAGATATACGTATAGGTAAATACATTATACATGATACTTTGTTCTACGTTTGCTATCTAGGGGATTATTTAATTATTTTTGCATTCAATTTGCACCATAAATTTCTAGTGTTCGTGTCGATCTATTCGGAGGTCAGCGCGATTCTATGTACGTACCTCTCAGCTCAGTATTAGCTAAGCGAGATAGCTATAGCAGATGAGTGAATTTGTCCTAATATAGTCCTCAATCAAAACCCTGACAGTACATTGTACAGATTGTACAACTTATGGCATAATATTACTCAAAGAAAAAGATTGTATACGACGGGACACAAATACTACACAGGCAAAGATAAAAAGACTGCAGCCAGCCAATATGGGTACACTAAGACGGCAAGAATAAGATCAGCTTTGAAAAAATAACACCGATGTATCTCACCCTTTTCAAAGACTTGAAAGTAAACTTTGACCTTTATGACCTTGTCGCCGTCAATGGAGAAGTATTGCAAAGAGTAAAGTGGGCTCAAGGCGGGTAAATCATATTCCTGTAAGCCATTACATTACGGATAATAAACAGTACACAGATCTGATATTTATGTAGCTCTCTGGGCGGACGGCCGGCCAACAGATTACGTGCAAGTATTGCTACTTTAGGTAGCGTTAAACATAAACAACACATGTTTTTTCAAAGCGATATTTCTTATCAAAGGTGACATGAAAATCCCTATACTATGCAGTATAGGTGTATAATAATATATATTTTCAGAAATAAAAAAAACCCTAAAGTTTCGTATGGTAGCCATAGTTTATTCATATGATGAAAGCGTAAATATTTGGGGTAGAAAACCTCAATTTTGGTATTGATAACAAGAAACTACAGTATAGGCCTATATGCAGAAAAACAATCTTACACAATTTTATTTTACATTATCTATTCTCAACTTTAGATGGCAGGGGTTGAAAAAGTGATATTCCAAATCAGTGATTTAAATCATGATAAGCAAAATTGAAACGACTCTTATTCAGACCTTTATTGCTAAACAAAACCGTCGTTTTATCATACAAACATGGGAATTTTGTGATTTGCATAAATTTACACTTCTTTCTCATCCTAGGTATAACTGTGTGTCATGCCGATAGTTGACCGCTACCATTATGTCAATCTGGGTTATCAAACTAGTTAGAGTTGTAAACGGCAAGCAAGGGTATTTGGTTACAGACATAAGACATCTGGGGTGAAAATAAGCATATTTGGCGGGAAATAATCACGGAGCCAAGCGAGGTGAGTACTTCACCCAAATATACTAATTTTCACCCCAGAATTCTTATATTCGCAACCTTTTACTCGAACGCGCAGTTTATAACCGCAGTATAATATGCTTAAATTAAATACAAGTAGACAATGCCGTTATTTAGGAAAATTTTAGCGGAAGTTAATATTTTTGAAATATTGAACACGGGAGAAAATGAAGCATGGGAATTTTAGGAAAAATGTCCAAAACCACTCATCAGATTGCTTTAGAATTTTGATAATAGGTCCCTAGGGGTGATCTATATCAGTTTTACACAAATTGTGATGAAAATCGCAATTATAGTGTATGCATTTACTGAGGACCGAAGTTTGAACAAGGGTTCAGGAGCCCAGCCTCAACACAAACGTTAAAGGTATATAGTCACCTCTAATCTAGGTATGCCCATATATTGTCAAAGGGGCGTTCCTAGGCAGTCAAAATGTCCATGTGCGGGCATTGTTTTTAAAAAGCGGCCACCCGCTTAAAATATGTGATTGATTAGATTTTCTCTTTCCGTGGTAACTGTGGCAAAATTGGCATAGGCGACAGTGTACCTTTAAAAAGAATATTTCAGAACGCGCGCGTGTACATGATTCCATACAATACGGTAACGCATCGATATCGCGATTACACATCGAACTTGAAGAATTTTACTTGAAAAAATGCTCTAGAAGAACTTTAAAAATGATGTTGTTGTTACATCACCGTCGCTCCTTATACAAACTGTTCATTTGTGGGTTCATCGAGCTGCACCAGACTGAAATTTAACAATGAAAATAAATCCCAAGCAATATACTTGTTCGACGTATGGCGCGTTGAGCCGTCATGAAGTCTCATGTTGAAGTTCGAATTTTGCACGAACTCAAATATGGTACGCAGCGCGGAGGTCTTCTTGTTGAAAATATAAACCCCGTCTCCAGCCAATCAAATTGCCGGATTCCATGTTAGCATATTACAAAGAAAATTTAATGAATCTTTGCAAAGATTAATCCTGAGCAAAGTACGCTATGCTATGCGTAACCACCTTAAGGGCACATAGGAGATAACTGAGAAAGTTATATATAACTGCAGTGATGCTTCACTATCAATGTCACTGAAAACGATGAGTAGTCTCAGTTCAAGGAGGTTTTGGAAGATGGTAAGCCTGCCAATTTTAATGGTTATACATTTAGTTTATGTACATAAAGGTAGTGCCTCAGTCCGTCAACTTCTGATAATGAAAAAAGCCAATGCTGTGAGAAATATCCACAGAAGTTAGCCCATAAAATCTACGACTGAATTGGTCTTTTAATATGAAATTACTGATAGTTTCAGTACGCTCTGGGATTGCTGCTGCTGACTTGGCGAACAGCTTTGAGCCGCTTTTATAGCATACTTGGCTGCGTTGGTGCCTCTGCCTATTCCTGTTCCTCCACTGGCTCCTATATTGCTATTGCTAACAGAGTGGTGTGCAAGCACAATTATGGCTGATGTTGTCACTCTTACTTCAAGGACAATTACCAGTACTGCCAGTTTCAGTCCTCGTAAGGAGGCGGGGCGTACTTTGTGGTTGACCGCTACCTCCTTCAATAAAATAAGTTTCATAATACTCCGGTTTAATCTTTTCTTCAAGACCATTGTCAAAATTTCCCAGTTCAATGTTTTTATAGCACATAATCAAAGCTTAAATTCAGACCAACATTTGACATATTTGATAGTTCGTGCCCTTTTTGACAACTCTCCAGGGCATATTTGACAACCTTACATAGTGCCGTTTTTGACGTATGTATCGCGTTTGACAATATTAAAGGCCACACTCGCTAGCATCAGACTTGCATTTGAACGGATTGAACATGTAGCATGAGTGAAAATATTGACAGATCAATGGGATTACAAAATCATCTAGGAACTGAGAGATAAAAACAATTTATTATGTGATATCAGCTTCTTATATATTTTTGCATTGTCAATTACAAGTATCCGTAATCCAGTCAAACTCCACTACTAAACTGTAGTGAGCTCCATGTGAAATTAGGTATAACAACATTGCTGTTAGATGAACGAACATTGCTTTGATTTGAACGTGTGTATGAATAACCTATACCTTAAACACAACTGTTGAAAAACACCCTTTCATTTACAATGATGCATTGATTCACACTTTTTCATTAACATGATTTATTCATACCAATAATTACATACTAATTAATATCAAAATGTTCGTATGTATGAAAAATGAACCGAAATAAGGAAAAGTATAATGACTAAAATCAATCAATCACTACGAAATCGGAGACTTATTTTGAGTGTAATATAGAAGTGTTTGTATTCGTGACGAATCATGTAATCACAAAGTCTCGATGGGTACATCTTCCAACTTTCGGGACAGTAGTACAGAATCGTGATACAAATTAAAAGTAGATAAAAAAGGAAAGCAGTTAAATATGAAAGACAACACTTTAAACATCTAAAAGGACAGTAAAGTATAAAAGAAAAAAACAAAGGAAACAAAAGAAATAGTGAAAACATGATTGAAAAAAGGCTTAGCGCAAGAAAAGAAACTGGTAGAAATATAATCAAAAAAAGTTCGAACAATATCATAGAGTGGACAAGGAAGCGGCCGTTATAGTTTCACTTTTTTGTTTATGTAATATTGAACAGAATTGCTGTCAGAACGAAATTAAAAAGCAATTGAAATGCCTATGAGGAATTGCAATCTCTCCTTCACAAAGGAGATTTTTATATACGCTCGGTTATATATCGATCTGATATGATGTTTATTCTGATGTATGTGTGTGCACAATTGAAGTGTGAGTGTGCACAATGTCTGCTTTGAATCACTGCTTTCAATGTCGCTGACAGTCGCGAGCAAGCAGGAAGTCACCGATAATTAATAGAACTTCAACTAACTTCAGTAATTTCAAATACATTTTAAAACACCCAAACAGTCTTAACGACTAGATGCGAAGATGTCTGTGGTATCACCGTATTCGTAACATCAAAGAGGATATCGAAAAGAGGATACAAATTAAATTACAAAGGTGTTAGACTAACCTGAAAATTATTAAATGCCAATTTCGCTGTTACTCTAATACTGAACTATTTAACATCTTGGCATTTACGAATCAAATTTGACTGATGTTGAACAACAAATCGTAGAGCAGACGTTTCTTGAAACAAATTGAGAAAAATGAGTGAAAATGTTTTCAAAACTTAATAATGCAAACTTTACTCTAATTTCAATATGGTAAGCAAGGTTACCCCTAATAAGCTACGTATTTACATATGTTTGAAGGAAAATGATAAAAATCTTACATTTCCACAACAAATGAACAAATCAAAGTTTTGTCATCCTTAACGACTTGTACGTCAAATATTAAGTTTTGTTTTACTGATTTTCTGAAAGGAAGTGCGGATTGGACTGAGTACGACGGATGGTCGATCAACCTATCTCGTAAGTTCCGTGTCTGACAGCGGAGTTGAAATATTTTGGTAAAAACATCATGAAAAAATTTGTTGAGAATGACTCGAAGAAAATAAAGCTCAATAAAAGAGATAGACACATTATGCCAAAATTACATCAGATAATTACAGGTGATAAATCTGAAAGTTTGTCATTACAGAACACCATAAAGGTATATGATTTACCCACCAAAAGATGATAAATTCAAATTGGGTCGTAGTCGCAGTTCACATAAATTATACATCAAACACAGTGATAGTTGGAACAGGTGATGACATGGTTAACATTATTAAGCAGCACAAGAAATAGCTAACCTAGAAAAAGGATATAAGCAGTCGACAAAAATGAGAATTATCCGTAACCTACTATAACTACAACAAGGGGTAACAAAACTCATATGAAATCAACAGTATCTACAAGTTACTCAATAATCTTAAAAGTGACCATTTAATATAGATTTCATATAGAAACCTCACAACATAATGAATGGAGGGAATTAAAAGGAATTATAAGTCTTCAATATATAGAAGCTCTATAACATACTTTCCGCAATTGGACGAAGACATTTAAGCTTGTTTGAACAGCAAAGCTTAACCAATACCAGTGAATATGATACCAGTGAAAAAAACATAGATCCTTTGATCAATATCAATATATCGACGTCTTCAAGTATAGGCCTCTGTATGGATCATCACATATTCAACGGGCGATAACCACAAGACTTACAAAATTAAAAAAATATATGAAACTTAATATTGAAGAATCCATGAGATATGTCAATCAAAAAAGCTGTAAAAAAGACAGGGTAGAAAATTTTGTCATGCAATTTGGTTAATACAAGAATCACAGTCGATAAATCTTACTACGCCAAACCTCAGAAAAATAATGTTTGCATATAAGCGTATTCTCACAATAATTACGAAACTGTGATGCCATAAATTTACATATGCAAGGCATGTCAAAAGCTTTAGCTATTCCCAATAACTGAACGGGGTACCAGGGCTCGACAGACCTATTGCTAATGGTCCGCAAGCAGTGATCCATCCGTCGCAGCTCACGTCGTACTTCAATGTGGACGTAGTACCTAATGCGACAAACCGAATAGCGAGACCTCATCATGTTGCGCAACGTAAGTGGAACTCAATAAATAAATAAGTACCGTGTGATCTTAAAAGAAGAGTCATGAAAGGTACAAAATGTCAAGATATTACACGAACGACGATAAATTTTCGTCATTACATATAACATTCCTGAAATATTCGACCGTAATCCAACCAGCACCGAGAATATGAGAAAGTCGGCCACAAAGAGTTGCACATGTATATTATGAACGAGCATGAGAAAAACCTAAATCAGGACAAGAAATAAAGTATTATCACGGAAGTATTAAATTCCATTAAGAACATTAATAGCCTACAAGCAACAAAATTACCCTCCAAGAAAAAAGTAATGAGGAATTGCAAAAAATCATACGATACAATAAAACTTATAACGCCACCATTTATCGCGATCAAATAATTTACATTCAGTTCGTATTGCCTGATTAGAATATATATGAAGGGAATTCCAAGGAAATTGAGACGTAGCTCTTGAACATACGTTTGACAATGAGGGGAGGAGACAGTTGAAGTAAGAAGGAAGGTGCTTCTTATAACGGTAAAGCTAAAATAACAATAAGCGAAAATGATGTCACTGAGGAAATTTACACCACAAAATAAATTGTTGAACGAAATATCTAGTTGGACAAGCAAACCCATAAATTTATAGAAATCAAAAATTGGTCTTTGAAAGGGATCATATATTAAACTGACAACATACAAGAGTTACTAAGTGTTACAAAATTTAAGCTCAAAATTAAGACGATGAGCGTGTTCACGAGAGCATTTTAAAATATAACAACCTAAAGGTGTATAAGTGTTGTTTACAGCAAAAATAATGACAAGAAGCGGAGACACATTAAATGTATGCCTATAGTATTTTGTACAACAGGAAAAGTACTAAATGAACAAAAACATTTTACACGGCAGAAAGTCCTGCTCAAGCCATCACCATGCAAAAAGACTAGTTACTCATGTTCCAAGAAATTAGGCGAACTGGGTGTCTCATTTGTTATACTTGAAACTTTCTCAAATCATCTCATTACAACGCAAAAAAGTAGGAGAAATCACATAGTCAGAATTATCAGAAAAATATAACCATGATGATAACGCTATGTGCTCTTATGATGATATCAAGAAAATGAATGAAGAAAAATATATATATTATCCTATTGATGAGAATATGGGCACCAAAATGTTAGCATTTGGTCATAACCAGAAGGTAGTAGGGACAATTTCGTGCTTAAAATATTGTTAATGATCAAACTGAATCATTATATTTGTGTAATGAACAAGAGAAGGAAGCGTACTGCAAAAGCCATTGCAGGCCATGATTTTTTTGAGAGGAAAAGCTCATACTGGTGACGCATACCATCAAACTGATTAGGCTCTCCATCAACTGTCTTAGGATGATGATATATCATACAACGTTCACGTTAGTGTCAGTGATAATTCTTCACGACACTATATATGTTTAATGGTTGTCAAAATCGTTCGATGTGGTTAAATGCAAAGAGTTCATGGCCTGATCATACAAAAGATGGTCAAACAAATCGAAGTAAAGTGGAATCGAAGACACCTAAAACCAGGGATCATATGAATCCAACTACCGAGATAAAAAGTCGAAAACTGAAGATCATTTGTCAGGAATAGCGTAATAAAAGTAGACTGATGATGAATCTGAAGGAAAGCGGATCAAAGATTCATAATGATAATAATCTTCTTCTTAAGTGACAATACGGACAATAATCAAATTCAACAAACCTCGGATAACCTCGAAGTGTAATATGGCTTAGCATAAAACCGTTATGAATCATCATTGCAGAAAGCAATATTAAGATAGAGCCACACTTTCTAAAATTTATATCACACGGATTTTTCCTAAAAACAATGTGATACACAAAACAGTTTCCTTTTTGCAACATACAACATGCCTTATAAACTATTCCAACATTAACAAGAAGTCTCTGTTAATATGAAAAACGTTGAATCTTGACACTTAATGGACATAAATCTCTGTATTGATTTGAACTTCTCATCAAGGAAACGAACTGCATTGGACATTTATACATTGGACGCTTATGGAAATAAAACATAATATACTGAAGTTGTTTGCACGTAAATCTACAGAAGTGAAATCTTGCTAGTGAGTGCTTCCAACGCAATCAAGATTTGTTTTTAAGAAAGTTCACTTCATTCTAATTTGGTTGTCGGTTTATCTGTTTTAGCTCGTCGATATTAGTGTTTCCTTTTTTCGAAAGTCTTCACAATTCTTGAATGTTCTTGTAAACAGAGGATTATGAATTTTATTCAAATCTAAATACCGGTAGCATTCCGTTCTGATAGTGGCATGTCTTTCAACGTGACGGAGACCAAAATATGACGCCAAAGAGCACATTCTAATACTGTAACGAACATTCTACATCCAGATCTCTTCTAAGGGAAAGACTGAAAAGAAAACATAATCTGCGTTTATATTTAAACGGGAAAGAGTTACCAGGCTTGTGTAAATGAAGACAATATGTGTGTTATATAAATAGAAGTTACGGCAAAACTAGGGAAATCAGATACGCAGATCAAAAGACGCAATGCGAATTCACAGCCCCATGGAAATACATACCAAATCTCTGATAGATTTTCAAGTCTATTCCAACACTGACTAAACTTGCGATGATACATCATACTCAAAAGTAGGCATACACTAATCTTGCTTTTCTACTAGAGTTAAGATGGTGCTTTATCAAAGTATCTCAACACAGTGAATCTTGGGCCAAGATTGTTCCTCGTTGTTGGAATTTGTGATTTGATTTGATTAGGGGAGACGTAAAAAGTTCAATGAAGGATAAAAAACTTATCATTTTAGTTTTGGGGTGGGGGTGGGGGGTTCGACATACAAAATGTTTTTATCCTACAAATCGATTTAAGGTAAAATTGCCAGAGGAATGAATATTTTGAAAAAAATACAGCAGAAATGCGCACTTTCGTGTTGAAGCCAGCGGAGGGAGTGTTTTAAAAACCTGCGTAACGTTAACTACCATTCCCTGGTGAGCGTGAACAATGCAGGCTATTGGCCTCTGTTGTACTCGGAAATTATTATTATATTTTGCTACATTTCTGGTGCACGTATAGTTCGCCTGAATGGAGCAGTGTGCAGACAACCATGAGGACAGATGGGATAGTTTTTATACCTCCGAAAGGAGAAACCTGGACTTCTAGTATATTGTTGTTTTTCTTGTTCATTCATTTTTAAACTTCAAATTTCTTTGTTAGTATTGTTGTATGTATGTTAGATGAAACACGACGTTAAAGTGTGTTCCCGGTGTTAAGCCCCACTAGCTGTATCTTTTAGCATTATTTTTATGATTTTACTTTCAAACTAAAAATAAGTATGTGACAATGTATTAATTTAGGTGTGTATATACACTTATTATTAACTACGCGCTGGGACTGTACGTGCAATTTTGAACAAGATAAAGATTTCACTACGATTAAAAGTGTGACAACTCATTAAATCGCAGCCTCATGCGGAAAAGCAAAAACCTTGATACTGTGCATATCGGCACTGAAATCTTCACATATACTGCACAGAGTGGTTCAATATAATGCATAGGGGTGATTTTTCTTTGTAATATTACCAATTTTTGAATATGGCTGGAAATCAAAATGACCGTTAAAATTTGAATTTACCTGTCAAATGTTTCACAAAGGAATGGTTTCCTAATGCAGTAAAAGCTCAGATCTCTTCAGAGGGTAGAGTTCAGAAAGGAGAAAATACGAAGATATTTTGAGGTAAACAAATTTCATGAGTTACAACTAGTGGGGCTTTAATGATGCATCACTTTATTTCACCCCTAAATTGACTGATCCCTTGCTTCGCTTTACATAGAAAAAGGCCGGCAATAGGTTCAATATAAGTCAATTAAGTTTCTTGGGGGCCCGATGGGGTGGAGTGGTTTGGGGAAACTAAGGGAATTAAGTTTTTTATCCTACATTGAACTTTTCACGTCGCCCCTTATTGAAAGAAAGATTTAGAAAAACTTGTTCATTGTTGTAAAATTACTTGATCTAGTAGTTACAGTAACAGTCCAATGAAAGAGAAATTTGCGTCAATTTGCTATCGACAGTGGTTGAAACAAACTATGTCTTCTAGAAACTAAAAAATGACATATATGGATAAAACGGGCTATTACCTTTAGTAAGATCACTTTGTTGCTTGCTTTCTTCAAATAGAAGTCTGTACTCTTCTATAATGACCTTACTGAGATAGTCATATGACTTCGAACGATCGCGAGTGATATGATAAAACGCAGCCAAGTAATAAAGACCTGCAATTTTTGCAAGAAAAATACTAATGTTAAAGGACATTCATCATCATCATCATCATCATCATCATCATCATCCAAGTCGACATAATACAGAATAATAGAAGCAATAGTTTGTGTTTGTAAATTGAATTCATTTTGGTATACATAGTGCTTTGGCAGTGATATCGGTTTGAGGGTTACGGTCTTCATAATTGATGTAGAGGAACAAATGTCTTGTTGAAGGGCGAGTAACTTTGTAAAATGTCATTCAATTCGGCATGGTTGATGTTGACATCAAAACGTAACAGGAGTTAATCTTTATCACTGGACGAGAATTAAGAAAACATAGTTCTTGTTGCCAATTATTATCATGTAAGAAATATCCAGCATGTCTCGATCGGTACCTGGTCAAACCAAGGCAGTTGAGAGCTTATAGATCTACTGAACTGGTTCTAGTTCCTCCGGAAATGACTTTTCGTATCCAAAACATGGAGTAAATAGTTTCGTAAGTAAACACATAGAGTTTGGGGTAAAACAGCAGCAGAGTACCTTCATCGTGACATTACGATCGCCAGCCACCTATAGAGCATGTGCGGGATTTTCAGGCGTTTTCTGGTTCCCGCAACTCAATTCCATAGGCTAAGGCTTCATCTAATACAACTCGCTATCTGTTCCTCATAAGATGTAGTCATGGCAATACTTTTAATCTTCACTTATTTTCTGTTAGGCCGTAGATCTTTTTAGAGGGTTTATGGTTGTGCTTGGTAATTGTTCGTCACCTTTGTATTTGTCAAACTGATATTTAAGTTCTCATTCAAATGTTGTGTATTATTGCAACTTATGTTAAATACACGTGCCCATGAGCAATAACTGAGGCGCCAATGACATAATGTTTAACACGATAGATATTTATCAAATACAGGCCGTCGGGACAAAATAAACTTTCTTTCCTTTTCAGAAAACAATCTCAAGGCTTCCACTTTGCTTTATGCATAACTTGAAAGGAATGGGTTTCAAATCACAGAACAGAGAACTCAATGAATGATGGAGCTGCCGATAACATGTACTACTTTCGTTAATAAGAAGAAGGGGTTGTAAAACTCAGATTGGATCGCTGCTCTTGCAAATATATGATATTTGAAGGATACCTATCGTAGTCTGTCAGGTACAAAGAGACATTATTTGCCATCTCAGCATCTTGCTATAGAGTCACGAAATTTCTGTATTAGGGATCCACGAAAAGAAAAATAAGGTTTACCTTGCTGACATGATGCACCAAGACATGTAACATAGTCTTGTTAATAACCACAACATCATTTGCTACAGCAATGAACGCATCAGACAGTATTGGCCATACTGCCAACTTTAGGCTACCCATTGCAACGAGCACATTGCGCCAACTTAGTAAGAAATCTTAATGGGAAGAATATCACCTTCGAGGCTGCTATGGCTCTCTTTTTCACTGCTGCAGCAGCTGCATCAATAGGCATGTTTGTAGCCCGCTTCAACAGGAGGTCACAATAATGCGTAGAGAGGCATGAACCTTCGCTCATAATTCTTTTTTGGCAGACACATCCCCCTTTCCCAAAAAGGCTGTAAAAATCTTCGACCAAACAAGAGCTGGTTATGTCGGGTAAAATCTAGCTCTCTACAATAATTATTATAAAGACAAGAAATTAATCTATACATTGAATTTATTTAAACATTGAATGTATTTAAGCAGTTCACAAAAACTATTGGTCACTAACCAAGTTGGTATGATTCATTTGTGGATGCCATGCATTTCTCTTTGATGACCATTGCAGATTTGAGTAAGCTTTCCGCTTGTCCATCTCCTTCAAGACACCTCAGGATGTAATTTCTAGCCAGTACTGTCATACCAACAGCTACATCTTCCACATTCTGGGTACCATACTTTCGTTTGATGTATCTTTTCCTCATTTCCAGTGACTCTGTCAGTAATTTATCTGCTTTCTCATATTCCCCTGTACTCTGATAGAAGCAACCAAGCTGGTGTAGGGCTGCATGTAAAAAAACCCATAAATCTTTTAATAATCGTTCTGCTATTTACATTTGAAGTTTGGGTGTACTCCTTCTCATCAGATATCAATAAACACTTTATTCGAGATGTAGGAATAGGGAATTTGGAAGATGGCATTGCATCAGTTACCATGTAATCAGACAAAGTTGCTTTGAACGAGTAACATAATTTTCTAACATGATTACCATTTGCAATCGTGTCATGGTCTTTTTTGCTAGTTTCCTTTAAGATCGCCGTCTTATTGTCTAGTGTCTCACTCAGTAGGCACTCAATTTCCTCGCGTTTGCTATCGTCTTTCATATACTCTTCATTCTCCTGCATTACTCTTCCGAGTCTTTGCTTCACTACAATAAAGTAAATAAAACTAGATAGATGAATGTTATTTTAAACTTTCTTTCCCTGTTCGTGATTGTTGATTCTGGTGTTTCAACGCCATTATTGAATGAAATGCATTTAAAATAGTACTTTGAATAGCATCATGTATTTTGTTAAGTGAACGAGGAACATAATTAAGCAATAACCCCCGCCGCAGGAGGGTATACACGAGATTTTGGTACAATGCGCGACATATAGCACGAGTCGATAGGCGAGTGCTATATGGAGCGCACTGTACCAAAATCGAGTGGATACCCGACTGCGGAGGGGGTTATTGTTATTGTATTATATCAACTTGTAGGTCTTTGTTGTCCTACTTGGGTATTTTCACCACTTTAAAGCGCCAAATGCAGAAAACTGACGTCTGAGAGATCGAAAGTCGGAAATTCTGCGCCCGAGACCGACATGTTTAAAAGTTGGGATTACGTACACGCACACAGTATCCTACGATAAATACGCATTACGTTCATCAACATTGCATTTTATTCGCATGCAACACTAACATATACTTGTCAAAATATACCTGCTGCAGACACAGGAAAAGGGTCAAGAGTTCAAAAGAAAAAGTAGCAATTTTTTCGTAAATTTACATAAGAACAATAGCTTTGGCTTTTTTGGCACATTAAAGATAGATTTGTCTAATTTCTGTACCGCATACGCGTATCGACTGTCGCGGCATTCATAGGTGGAACAGTGAAGTTACAGGATCTATTTTTGATGGATAATTTTGGCGTTAATTGTACCAGAAAACAAGCAGTTTTGAAATAATCCTGACGTGCGATGACTGCAACTGTGATCATAACAGTTGTGCATATTGTGTTGGACATGTTGCCCGATGCAGCGAGAGCTGGACTCTGACACTGCTCGTTATGTCAAATTCCGTCGCAGTCGCTAGGAGTCATCCCATTGTTATTTTGAACTTCTTGGTGTACATCGTTAGGACACCCAGGTCTGATACAGCCCAAACTTTGGTAAAGAATACTGACATACCGTTTCTGTGAGGATGTGTCAATTTATTAGTGAATGAACAATACTAGCTTCATTTTAAAGAGAGGTAGGATATATCACGTCTCGACTAACGTAAAGTGCACGGTGCATGCGCTGTCGCCCTAATGCAATAATTTGTGTACGTACATCACACCCAAATGTGCTGCTTCAGAGATGTCTTTCATCATCAATCTCAACTTATTTTCACAAAGAGGTGAGTAACAGACCCACACTTTCTTCGGTCTTTGAAAAAAAGCGGACTGTTTCGGTTTATCTCGCGGGTCTATGGTTTAGATCGATACGTTCAAATACACCGACTGGGCAATTTTCGAAAATGCTGGTTTAGGGGCCCGTTTTACCACCGCTATCAGTGCTAAAACAGTATTTTAGCATTGCTTGAATGAGCTCTTGTCCAATCAGAATGGCGTTTGGTAGCATGATATATATAATACACATTCAATTATGTGGTCAATGAATGCTCAAGACCAGTCTGGTACCATACCTTTGAGAACTTCTAAATTTTCTTCCATCTTAGTGCATTCATACACTCTGATGCTCTGGCGGAAATATTTCTCAGCCTTTTCTAATTTCTTGGAGCCAAAATGTGCCCTTCCGAGGTAAGTCAGCTCTGTCAAAGAGACAACAATGTATCTTTAAGGTAACAATTTTATAAATGTTTACAGTAAACCGACAATATCAGAACATATGATTTTATACCATTTGCTAGTTAATCGCCGATCGTGATGTTAATATGATTTCCTTTATTAATTATTCCTAAAATTCTCTTCATTCAAAGGCACGGTAAATTGGGCATAAAACTTATGACAAGAGTGATCAACTTCAGTTTCGCCCGATTAAAACGCATGTTGCAAACTTAAAGGCACGTACCTCTGGCCAGCTGTAGATTATCCACTGGCTTCCTCGATTTACTGATGTGTACCATTACTTTGCAAAGTAATTTTGCATCTTTAGCCCGTCCAATTCTCAATAGATAAGTGCTTACAGCTGTGAACAGGGGATTTATGTTGTCGAGGTCACAGAAGTCGTTCATCGTCATCAGACCGTTGCCCAGTTTAAGTGCGTGGAAGGCAATAATATAATGGCGATCGTGTACAGCTCTGGTTCTGAAATCTTCAAATTCCTCTAATTTCGGAAATAAAACTGCTAAAATAGAAAGGGCATTGTTGAAGCTTTTAATTTTTTCTTCATGACTCATGAAATGTTGGAAGACAACCTGCTGCAGCATATTGTGGACTGTGTATTGGCCTTGTCGTGAAAGACTTCGTTCATGCTTCTTTTCACTCTCAGAGCTGTTAATTTTCGTGGCGAAAGAAAAATTCGCCAGTTTCTTAAACAGCTGGAGAACCTTCTCATGTATTTTTATCTTGCCATGATACTTCCCAGTCAAGCTTCTCGGGATGAGGAATTCTTTCAGGTGACCGAAATTCAGGTTTTTCGCTCCGTCGATAAACAACGCGACTTGAATCCGGGATGACAAACAGGAGCAGAGATGAAGAAATTCTTTGGTGTGATCCTCCTTGATAATTTTATCGTAGTTGATCTTCCATGTCATAATGATGTTTTCTTTATTGAAATCGGCCATCATCATGAGTTCTTTAGATTCTTTTACTGCTTCTTTGAATTTCTGAAGATCATCTGTGCGGAGATTGATTGGATCTTCGAGAAGCCGCTTTTCTTTTGTGGACCTTAGGATGTCCAAAGTCTCGTTACCAACAAATGAACGTAAACCCGCAGCATAAGATGGGCTGAGATCATGTCTTTTCAACCACCGAATAAGAGGATCTGTGGTATCGGACTTAAGGACATCAAAGCAACACTCAACGTAAAGATTTTTGTAAGTTTTAAAGTCGATATCGTTCTCTGCAACATACTTACTGGCCTGTTTTAGTGCCAGCGGGAG
The DNA here is from genome assembly GCA_001465055.1 of Ptychodera flava. Classification (NCBI taxonomy): domain Eukaryota; kingdom Metazoa; phylum Hemichordata; class Enteropneusta; family Ptychoderidae; genus Ptychodera; species Ptychodera flava. The sequence goes on from LD351050.1 coordinate 25,253, forward strand.
ACCGTGAAGTGCTTGCTCACTCCCTAGCCACATAATCGCTGCATGCTCGTCTGGGTTTCTGTGCAGCATATCTTCCAGTTCCTCTTTTGTCTCTTTCGGAGACAAATGTTCTGACCGATAATATTTGACCAGTCTTAACAGAAATATGGCTGAATCTTCTACAGTTAGTGGCTTGACTTGTTTCTTTATGATCTTGCTCCTGGATACCTTATCCCACCCAGCTTTGACTCGGGATGTAATCAAAATGTGCCCTTTACAGAGAGGTTTAAATGTTTCTAGGACATCCAAGAGAAGATCAGGATCATCAGCGTCATCTATAACTAACAGCCAGTCTCTCCTTTCGTTCAGCTTACTCAGTACTATTCGTCGGATATTGTTTGGTGTTTTCTCTTCATTTGAAAGATCCATTTCCATTTTCTTCAAGAGAAATGGATTTGGTATTTATTTGAAACAGTGATCACTGTGGCAGTAGTACTAAGGGGTTTACAATGACTCTGACTACCCAGATTAGACCTATTTACTCTTTTGTTCTATGGTACAAATTAATGAAAACATCTTTGCGATGTGATATTGATATTTAATCACGATGAAATGCATAAATCATGTTGGCCTTTGCCCTCTGCTCTTAACATGAGATAAAACGCAAAATTATTTACCTCAAGTATCTTCTTGAATCCAAAGTCAAAATGACTGTTAGACTTGCCGTACAAAACAAACACTCCACCGGTGTATCGTTGCCAATATTTCCATGCAAAGGAAGAGACAATTTCTGTTTTTCCGCAGCCACCCAAGCCGTACAAGACCTGAAGCAAGTAAACTCGATATCGGCATCAAACAAAATTGGTATGCTACACCCTATCGTATGTCTTTGTGCGATAAGTAACATATTACTATGAGACGTTTCCCAAAGGGCTTTCACGTAAAACACGTCGAATATGAAGCACAAACATCACTATACGTGTATTGGCAGCACGTGTACATACCATTTTGTCTACGAGGTTCTGTATATCATCCGGTTTCGAACTACTATACTTACATTTTGCACGTTACTACTGTAAAGCGAAAAAGAATCCATTTCAATTTGTAGATGTATCTCTCCGAATCTAAAACGTGTCTGTTTTAGTTTTCACTCTTGTCTCAGATCGAAAATGAGTCTATATATACAAGTTCCCCTTGAATCCCATGGAGCGCGCGACGTTCGATATACGAGGCATATAAAAACACACACTGCGACCTGCCTCTCAATTACAAGCCAGTCTAGGGAGTTTATACGAGGGGTCGAATGCAAAATAAAGATAGAAAATGTATACACATACAGATTTTCATTTATACTGGGCATAGTTTATTCAGTAACATCCGATGATTAATCAGGACATATTTTGAAAATTATCATGGTAACACACTACATTAATTTCGCTAAATAATAAACGTTTTATCATGACGTAATCGGCAGTGCAATTATATAATGCAGGATTCGTGCCCCGAATCATGCAATAAATAAGTGCAATATCCGAAAATCATTTTAAAACGTGAAATAAATTGATCGAAATGTCCAAAATAAAAAAAGATTGCCAATACTTCATAATGTTAAAATGAATGGAATTTTGAAAAATTGACGCCTTTTCATAATTTGCGTAGCTCTATCCATATTCAATTTGCATGGAAACGGATATGGTTACCCCTTTTTCATCGCTGTGTTTTTTTTAGGATTTTTTTTGTAGAACTGCAAATTACAATTTGACAGTGTATGTTTGCCTGGGTAATTAAATAAGCAACAGCGAACAACCCGATGTAAATGCTTCATTCCAATGGCGACGCACGCCGCTGCCCATGCGAGACAAACGTGTGAAATAATTATTGACGATGTTGTATGATATGCTTAATGCAGCAGAAATTGTGCTACTCTCACTGTTGAAAAATAGTGAAATCATGATTTGTCGTAACCCATTCAGGTCCTGAGTTTAGTCCAATCATTTCCTCTTTGATAATACATTTATCGGTGCCGGTAAATTGGGTTAAAGGTTAAAGGTTGAATAAATTTACCTGAAAAAGGACGTCGTGTTCGTAATCTGTACTTCGTTTGTATTCCTCAAAGCTTGATTGTAAGCATTCTACACATTTATCATTTGCAGTACTGAAGAGATCTTTTGGTCTGCGCAACTCCACAGGGGCATATGTGTTGTCTTCAAAAAAAAATAAACAGATATAATTGAAGAAAAATCTAGGCCTACATTATTGCAAATATTTGAGTCTCGTATAAGTGTGCAATATTTTTTAAAAAGTTGATAGATTGAGTAAACTCACCGAACATGGACTACTAAACGCGTTCAGGACTCTACCATAGAATGTTATTGCAAAGTGTAGACTCTGAGTGGTAATTTTATTTATGAGCACTGATCTTAATTAAGATGAAAATATTTCACAAGTGTGATTAAACATCGAGAACAATTGCAAGAATGTCAACTTCATGGCATTGAAAAAAAAAAAAAAAACTCTTGAAATCTCAAACCTTGCGTGCTAGCATGCCCTTCGACTTTCGGCCGTGTAGCACTGGGGCCGCCAGAAGAAGGCGTTTGTGTCACTTTTGGGGTGTTCTCTGACAAGCGGGATTCATTCCGAGCAAAGAATTCAACTTGTGTCTCATGTGTTTTGCGATTCTCGGGTATTTCTGTCTCCTGTACTGGCCGTCTTGATGTCTCTGTTGTCCGAAGTCACCAAATAGTCAAAAAGAGAAAAGTAAGAACAGACGAGGAAACCAATAAAAGGAAGAGAGAAGGGCTCGAGATTGTAAATGATTTTTATAAGGATTCGTATTCATTAAAGCGATATTCTCACCGATGACACAAAAAAATTATCAAGAATGTCTTTAAAACCCCGAAAGCACATTTCTGTCAGCAACAACATCTCTACATTTAATCCTGGATTAAGGTGGAGCTGCTTGTTGCCATCACAGTTTTTTTCAAAGCAATATTTCTCATCAAAGATGACAAGGAAACCCCTTAATACTATATATTTTCAGAAAGCAGAGACTCTAAAGTTACGTATGAGAGCAGTAGTTTACTCAAAGGATGAAGTGGGTGTATATTTGGGGTATAAAACCTCAATTTTGGTATTAATGATAAATATTAATTAAAGTCAAAAACGTGACGCTATTTTCTGAAATGTAATATATCGCTTAACAGAAGTGTATATGTACAAATAAACGACAATTTTATTTGGCATTATCTATCCTCATTCTAAAATGGCATGGGTTTAAAGACTAACTCTCAAAAAAATTGATAGATTGAAATCATGATAAACTAAACTAAAATGCCTCCCATTCAAAATGTAAGAATTTTATTGCCAAACAAAATAGTCGTTTTGTTATATAGCATTTAAAGAAAATAATGTGAACATTTCACAAAATTTGACCTAGTCAGAGTGGAGTTAAATTCTTTGGAAATTTGGAAATTGAGAGGAAAGAGAAGCTTTAAAATTTGGTGATTTGTATACATTTGCATAAATTAACACTTCTTTATCACGCAACTTCCGACTGCTTGACAAGCTACAAAGTGAACCCGATCAATATTGTAATCTTGGGTTAACAAATTAATTAAAATTGAATAAATATTTGCAAAAAAGTGATTTTACAGCAAAATATGCTGTGTTGGGTGCAGTGCCCCCTTAAGTCTCTTCTCCGACTCAATTTTGATCTATTTCCGTCATCATTATTATATTTAAGATTAAGTTTTCTGTGGCACTACACTACTCAGAATGTGTTGCAGATCCGCTTTAATATCAACTGTTATTGTGACAGTAAGGCCACTGATAGAGATAATTATTTGAATTTCATTTGAACTCTAACATGTATGTATGTATGTATGTATGTATGTATGTATGTATGTATGTATGTATGTATGTATGTATGTATGTATGTATGTATGTATGTAGGTAGGTAGGTATGTATGCATGCATGCATGCATGCATGCATGCATGCATGTATGTATGTATGTATGTCGATAAAATGCCGACTTCATTACACCATAGGAAAAATAGTGTGGTATGAAAGCTCACCTTTCCGAAAGTATTCTGCTTCATTCTTCAAATTTACTTCATGTAGAGCATCGGCAAAGCGCTCATCAGTTGCCAATACACCATATTTTGTTTTCCATTTTGATATAACTTGGTACTTTATTTCTGGTAGTCCTAAAGTCTCGTACTCATTCATTATATCATGGAACTCAGAGTCTTTAATGCGAAGCCATCGAGCGAACATTTTTATCCCACCTAGGTCTAGACTGCCCACGCTCTTCATATAAATGAGCAGTTGGTCATCAAGGGATTTGGTATGCTCCATGCCTATAGCTTAACAAAATTTCAAACGGTAATGAAAAATGGTCAAATATTAAGGTCATAATTAAACGTGCCACTACAAGAACAACACTACATTTCTGTTTTATTTAGTATCGGAAAGAGACTTTTTCATTTACATTAAGTCATTTAACAGGCCCATTAAATCGGGAATTTGACTATTTCACGATTGAACAAAGTACCATTTCAAGTCCATATCAGTATAATATATTTTTAGAAAAACAAGGAGAATAAAATAATCAAGTGAGACATTTAGGGGTAAGGGAGCTTGCTTTTGTTATGAGAGCCGTAGTTTAGTCGATATCAGGTCATATTTGAGTAATGTGTCCGTATTTTGACAAATTGCGCTGAAATGGGTCAAAATGCAAGAATACGACGCGATAGAGACAAACCTTGGTGTAATAACCCCTTAATCATACATGCATACTTTTGCGAGGACAGTTTTAATAGAAACGTTCCAAAATAGATAGAAGTCAACCTTTGTAGTCTGCAAACTACCGATTCTGGACCACAACCCCTCTCTAAGCCTCCGTTTCACTCAGGAGGCTCACAACATGCAACCACACAACTCACCAAAAACAACTCTCGCCAAAAATGCGTCAGGTTTTGGAATTATAGTAAGAACACCCTTCGTTTACTTTCAAAGCCCCTGCAGAGCAGCAGACGTTCTTTAATTTACAGAATAATTTTTACTGTTAAATATATGATGAAGGGTATATCTTGTGCGATGAAGGTTAAAGACGTGTGCAAGTGGCTGCTGATGGGATCTTGGCAGCTGTGTGGCCGGAGCTACATGAACAAGTTTTGTAGTATCCACCGCAAGGATCCAGAAGGGGAATGGAACGAAAGCCTGCCTTAAGTACGGGGTGGACGTTCGGAACCGGCTTTCTCTGTGTGGGGGTTGTGGTATGAAAGTGAAAGCTTGGCTGAGGAAACAAAGCAAGATGATGAGGCAAAGAAAACAGGATATGATAGTTTGGTCGAGTTATGGTGCTTCCTAGCCTTCGACTATATTTGCTTCATGTTCGGCATCAGGCACTGCTGTGGGGTTGCAGGCTGCAACCCCCTTGCCTGGAAGTGTAGGGGCAGGAGATAGGGGGTGGGTGTTGTTAGGGAGGGGCTTTCCCCTGCAGGGAAGTTGTCATCTGTGAGCCTGTCTCTCTTGGCAGGGGGCCCCTTGCCTGCAAGTGTAGTGGCAGGAGGTAGGGGTGGTGTGACAGAGAGGCTTTCCCCTGTAGGGAGCTTGTGACCCGTGTACCTGTCTCTCTTGTCAGGGGGCCCTTCCATCTTGTAGACCATGCTTTTATTCGCTTCAGCATTGATGTCATAATTGTAGCCAAAACACATTTCAGTGGTGGCATACTGTTGCTCGTTGTTGTACCCTGCAATACTTCCAGTGATTATCAGCATCTTGCTTGACATCAGCAGAAGAGCTGGCAAAATTGCCAAGTCCAGCTTCACTTTGGTGGCGTCAATCATGTCTTCCGACCTTCGGTAGCTGGTTACTTTGTTCTTGTTGGCGATCTCATGTTCAAGGAGAAGTCCCAGCTCTTCCTGCACCTGTTCTGTGCCTCCCATCCTACCAATGATGGTGCTCCTGACGCTGGCTTAGGCCCCCAGAATGCAGCAAAATAAGCCTCTTTGCTTTCGTTCCTGCCGTGCCTGTCTGCATCAATCCACTGCCCACATCCCCATCTCCACCTGCAGGGACAAATTAGTTATACTGTCCTTCTGCCCCATCATTTCTGAATTAATGGTAGTGGGCCCTCTCACTGTCCGGTCTCGTATGTTTGTGTTTCTTGGTGTAGAAATATTTGCTGTCAGGGTGATTAAAAAAGTCCATTGAACTTTGTGCCTTGTAAAATACATGTAGCCATTTCCAAGGCCCCCGTTTGTCCCCCTCTTGTACCTGAAGTCTATTGTCACTGATGCTGAAGTCATTATCAGGTAGTGGAACCTCCATCTCATGGAGAACACGCCTGGTGGTGAAAAACACATGGAAATTGAGAAGGAATCTGATCTGAGGAGCAGGGTGGAGGCCACCAATCGGTCTATGAAAGTTACGCCACAACCGGCCGTGGTGCATCAAACAGTGTAGTTTAACTGCTGGGCTTGGGCCAGTATTGGATGTGACGGCTGGCCAACCAAGCCTTTGCCTCCTTTGCATTCCTTTGGGCAATGATATTGTTCCTGAATATGTCTCTCGTGTGGGTGACGAACTTTTATGTCCCAGTCACACAGATTTTTAGCCCCATCAGTAGCATCTTCAGGTCACCCACAGGTGCTGCCAATGCCTCATAAACCAAAGGGACCACTGGGTGCAGATCCTTGTTGAGTTTGAAACTGTCCGGGTAACCAGCCATCCTGCCTGTATATCTTTTAGCATATTTTCCGCCTTAGCAGCTGTGGGCTACTCTTTCTCAGTATAGCCATTGAGCCGTATTCGCATATACTAGTACCTTACAGAGGCGGGTTGAAGCTCCCACCCTTCTGAATATCAAGCGCATTTGAGAATATTTCCTTGATAACGGTGGAGTCTGGGTTTTCTGGCCGCTCAGCGCAGCTCTCTATCTTATTTCTATGAGCAGCTGCTTGTACCAAATGCAGAGCAGTTTGTATCTTTCTCATTTTTTCTTGCCACCCGAGTGTGCATCTGGATGACCTCAATGACAACACTAGAAAGAGCGACTGTCCCAATGGCAGCCAGCAGGGCAGGAATGATAGCAGCCAGTGTGCTGCTAATGAGCAAGCATTTTGTGATCTTCAGGCCTCTATTGATTCGTCCCATCAACTGGTAACTGTGCTGGTAAGTAGCAGCTGTTCTTTCAACATAATCAGCCAGCTTGGTGGCGTCTTTATTTACTGAGATATGCACCATGGCTCTCTTATTTTTTATGCAAATCTCCTTGAAATTGAAATATGTATCTGTTCTTTGTGTCATGGATCAGCTTCAGTACCAATATTCGTTAAGATAACATTACTCTTGACTGTCTTCTGGGTCTTGGAACAAATCTATGAAGTCCGTTTGCCGGGGTTCTCTTGAGTGTCCTCTTCTAAATATAGCACGCATAGCTTGCAGTAGATGGAAGAGAGACGGACGGTGGTACCTGATGAGCCTGTTGACAGGGCCCTATTGGCGGAAGTTTGAGTACACCTTTTTCTTGTGGCCACCTACCTGGACGACAAAACCTACAACAAGAGGTTTTTCTTTCACAGGCAATGATGTCATCATCCTCCAGGTTCCTGAACGGGCACATTTGAGCAGCCAAAGACAGCCCACAAAATAAATGCAGGAACGCAGACGCTGATTGTTTAAATGACTGTGTAACAGCAAAAGATGTCAAGAAGTGGCGTGAAGAGCTAGTCCACTTAGGATTCAATGCCAGGCACAACAACATCTGTGTTTGGGTCCTGACACAGTAATACACCAGTATCAGCAAGGGGTTAATTGGGCGCATTACGATGCTCATGCTTTTCTACACTCTGAACAAGACAGACAAGGAGAAAATCATCAAAGAATACATGATGGAGCTGGACAAAAGTGACAGGAACATGGCAAGCTAGTCTTCAGGCTGAGGCACCCTTAAAAGATTGCATGGGGATGAGGACCCGTGGCAGCTTCCTTTTTCAATTGAGTAAGACCACCCACGTTCTCTTCAGGCTGCAATGAGTTGAAGTTGTTCGGGTAGCACTTCCACTCGATCAGGAAGAACTTTTTGCCCTTCACTTTCTTTGTCTTGATCACCTTTTCGACCCTTTAGATGCCATCTTCATGAACTGTCACCTTTTGCAGCTCATCCTCCTAAAACATGCCAAGGACCTCTTCGCCCTGCAGGTTGGCATTTTTACACTGGAGTCGTGAGTCTAGAAGGACCCTGGAGACAATGAAGATCTCTTTTGTCCAGTTTAGTAGGTTTCCTTTGGCGAAGATGCCCTTGTCCTTCGAGAGTCGCACTTTTCCCTGACATGGAACTTGGGCTTTACCCCTCTGGATGCAAATTCTTGAAAGGCTATTTGGTTATTCATGGCTGTCATGTCATTTGACTGCCATGTTCGGTGCCATTTTAAATCAAGACCAACTTGGGCGAGACATCAACCCAGGTGTGCGTGTTATTGTAGGTGAAGTATTTCCTTATCAGCCCTTTTGAGGTCTGGTTGAAGCACTCCATGACGCTGGTCTTTTTGCCACTGACATGCGGAACCTGTATGTCTTCCAAAGCCAGTCTTGCATCTTTCTGTTTGTGAATTTGCACCCTTTGTTTGTCTGCAGTTTTCTGGGTCTCCGGCCACTCTTGCTGATGATGCTTTTGAGCGCTGAAAGAGTGTCTTCACCTGTCTTTGTTTTGATAGCCTTAGCCCAAGCAAACCTACTGAGTACGTCGATAACGGTCAGCATGTACTGGTACCCGTACTCCTGCATCTCTACAAGGTCTGCCTGTACGTCTCTTCTGGTCACAAACACTTTGTTGGGAAAGGCGCTTTGCCTGGCTGGCCTGTGGAGGGTATAAGTCAGCTGCTGTGCTAGCAAGTCTTTCACGTTTTTACGGATGACCTTCACCCAGTGTTCTTTTTCTTGTCCGAAGAGCTGTTGCACCCAAAACCCCTCAACTTGATCACAATACATCTTTCTTAGGCGCTGCTCAGCCTCAAGCACTGCCTCTGCATCACTCTTAGCCATCATGCTTCACCAACTCTAGACAAAATGTGTAAGGGCAATCATTGAAGATGACGGGCTGGCCCTCCTGATTTGTAATCCTTAGCTTCATACTACTGAGTTTAATACCCCGCTTGATAGCAACTTGAGGGGTTGCTGATGTCAAAGATCACTTTTTTGCAAATTTCTTTGGTGTTGTTCATGGGGAGGTTTTACAAATAATCTTTCAGGGACGTGTAGACGGCTGCCCACAGCACTGCAGTGGAGGTTGGCCTCGCTGTGTAATTGTTGCCCCATCACCATGACACAGTGAACCACATACTCCTTGATATAGAAGAAATCTGCCCCCGGCAAGCAACTATGGGCTTAGAGCAACTGTGTCGTTGTTGAATGTTGAGCTTGATGACATAAGCAATTTCAGCGTTAGACGCCAGCTGACAACAAATACTTTTTCTTGCAATACAAGCATGCTGGCCAATCATTTTTCCTAGTCCCCACCGCTGTCAAGCAGCATAGCCATCAGTCTGCTTTGTTTGTACCATACGATATCCAAACAAAGCTGCTGGACCTTCTGGATACCCCTCTGGAGGATGTGCCAGAAGAGCTCCCACCAGATGTGCCTCGCATCTTCTTCTATGACTGCAGTGAAAAGATGTTCAAGCTGCAGGAACTTCGAATGTACCTGCGAAATCCTTGCTCAGATCTCAGGCAAATGCCCCTACACCTGAAACTGACTACAGAGAAAACAATAATAAAATCAGGCAATGAGTTTAAGTGCATCATCACAGCAGCACCTGGTATTGCAGTTACAGCGTTCAGGGCACCGTTGGCTATTTCTATGATACAGGGGAAATGGTTATGGGATCAAAACCAATAGATGAAGCCCCTCCAACCGGTGACTGGTATGAATGAAATGACTGACAAACTGGCTTTCATCTCTGACAGGACACCTCTCATCGACTGCATCAAATCGAACACCAATAACGAGTTTTATCAACTACTGGCACATGTTTCGCTCAAAACAACAAAAAGAACCCGGATAGGAGTTGCCATCAGAAAGATTCTTGAGGATTTTTGTGTTGAGCTCTATGCACTGACGCTGAACACATTGAGGTAGGAGTCAACCAAGGCATAAAGAGAGTCGATATCAGCACCATTACTCTCAATCAAATCATCCTGCTGGAAGTCAAACACATCCCACAATTACTGAACAATGATGTAGTCAGAGATATTGTTTCCATATTAAATAGGCGCTTGTTTGGAGACACCTTATACAGATCCACAGAATTTAACTCTCTCAGACATCAATGAAGTCAAGGGCCCAGACAGAGCAAAGAGAAAAAAGAAACATGGGAAGGCTTCCAACCTTGTTTATCAAGACGATATTGGAGCTATGAGGGCCTTTAGGCCGGTGGTACCTCAGAAGCCTAACGCAGGCATAAAGCATTTGGATGTCCTTGTCCCTGAACGCATGACAATAAAGGCTTGTGAGCTTTTCATTTGATTCCCTGGATGGCATGAAAAGCAAAATGTATGACGTATATTCTGTTTTCTACAAAGACGTAAGTTCCTACATATGTATACATAAGCTGAGAATTGATTCTCATCTGTAAGTAAGTATGCCAAGCTCTTCACCGACGGTGTGTGCCCATGTAGTCCTTTCAAAGCCATTTCAGCAGCCCCCTCCAAACATAGGATAAAGTCATCACAATTATCCTGCAAATAGCAATACAAGCGATTCCGAACTAGTCCTGCCGGCCATCCCCCTTACACTTTATTTCATATAGAACATGCGTGTAAAGTACCATGACTCATTGTCCCCCCACGGTTAAAGTCACTCTAACATGGGATTTGGGATTTGGTCTTGTGGAAGGTCTCTAAAAAAAGGGAATATCGTCCCTCTTACGGCTGACCCAACAAATTAAAAGTATCCTGCGTCCGTACATAGACACCAGCATGGTGACACCACTGAAGTTTTCTATCTTTCTTCAGTCTAAAAGTAATTATCTTTTTTGATTTATCAATTAATATGACATTAAACTGGTCCAATAATCATTTTCATTCAAGGTAATACATTACCAGGTCCATGGGACATTTGAGATTTACAAATTTAAGTAGGACCATCCTGAA
>LD351050.1:37630-52408 GCA_001465055.1 Ptychodera flava
AGTATAGGTTGTATTACTCTTATCTGAATGAAGATTTAATTCATCTATTATACACTGGATATAATAATTCCTACAGACAAAGATAATGTTGTTTAAAGCTTTGTCTGCAGGAACTACAACATATTCGTTGTGTAAAGCATCAAGGCATGCTTTGCTTCTGTTGCAGAACTTGTTGTAACTATGCAAGGTTGTTGAAACTGGGGTCGCCTTGACTATTTTGACACTCTAGTAACATTTTTGCTCTGGATGAAAAACACGAATTGTACCCTCTTTAAGCAAGATTTAAAGCTTGGAGACTTAGCCAGATGCGGCCAAATACACTCTTCCCCTATGTGCAGGGCCTCGCAATGCTAGGGGTTTCTAGGATACAGAGAGGGAGTGATTTCTAGGACATGACGGGGTTCCAGTGGCTCTCTTTCCCTTCTCTGTTGCTGTAGGCTTCGCCCCTGCCAAGCTGGAGGCACATCTGGGTTTCATCGCTAGCTGACAGCAAGTAGAGATAGTGATTGTTTTTCTACTGGAAGGTCCAGTATGCGTCTTCCAGGCTTTAGCTAGGTCTTTTGTTGCCCAATAGCAGCGTACAACTGTGCTGTCTGGTTTCTGCGGTCGGAGAAGCTGCAGAACGACCTGGATGCCTCATGGCTCTCATCCTGGATGGTTCCTGGAAAAGCCCCACACTGGACCTGTTAGCTAAGGCCAAAGTAAGTAAATTCTTTGTTTTGCGTCCACTCTAAATGGGAAAAGGTACGCATCTAAGCGGCTGAAAAACACACACAAGAAAATTAACACAATATAATTTGATTGCAGCAAATAAATAATTGTAACAAAATTTTAGTTCAGAAAAGCTAAGCGGCCATGTCCTACAATTTCCTATTCAAATACACTGTGTGTGTTTTTTTATGGAAACCTTAAAAACCTAAGCGGGTTTGGACGCAAAACAAAGAATTTAATTACTTTGGCCCAATGATGTAAGCAATCTTTTCGGCAGGGCTGTGCAACACCCCTTCTGCCATACCCCTGCCAGTTGCCAGTCTTCCACACCTCCTTGGTATCGGCCATCGCACATTGAGGGGGGGGGGCGCTATATAAATTTTATTTTTTTGCAAACACGTGACGCGGTACCCGAATGGTGTTGGGAGCCCTCCTGGGTGAATTAGTCTTAAAGGGGCGAGAGGGTCCTCACTTTAATCCCAGAACTGGTTGTCTACTACTTCCCCATTGTTGGCGAGTTGCATGGTTACGTGTTGTGAGCCTCCTGAGTGAAATGAAGGCTTAGCGGGAAATACACTGCCCTTGTTTCTTGGTACAATGTGCGCAAGGGTAGGAACATACTTGTGGACGATGATCAGGACCAGAGAAGAACACTTGTCAAAATACCTGCTTGTTACTATAATGTCCTTGAAAGTTTACTGACAACTCTGAGAAAGTGCTGTTTACAAGAGAATTTCAAGTTGAGGTTTGACTCAATACCTAGGGAAGTAATTATTGATGGGAGTGAGGGTACAAGCCTCTCGCCCTTTCCAGGTCTGGCTGAAATGGGGTGTTTTTATCCTGATGCCATCTTAAACCCAAAGGAGGAATTTCTTTCATGTTCAGCACATGAAACCTCTCTTCTCTGTTTGTGTATTACAACCTAGTGAATGACAAGTTGATGGGAGATACCTTTGCACCCCTATTGAGAAGAGAAAGTGGGAGAGATCCATCTACAGATGATCAAAAGTACCTTCCACACTCCATACTTCAACGGAGATGCTGTGCAGAGATGATATGGCTCGGATGATATCTTTAAGATGTCTTTTCCATGCTGCCATGCAACTCCTCAAACAAGGTGGCAAAGTCCTAGGCAGACAGATGTTGAAATCAGGACTTAACATTACGGATGGTGTATTCAGTGGGAGTAATAGATCATTCCACAAAAAGACAGTTGGTGAAAGCCAGTAAACATTTGATGACAGGAAGGGTTTCAGACAATCAGTTACGTAGTGGTGATGGTATAAAGAGTAGGTAATGCAAATGAGGTATTTCCTCCAAATCCAAGCGACAGAGAATGTAACGTTTTCATTAGGCATTTCCTCAAGAACATTCCTGTAAATGTACCAAGTATGACCTAGATTTGTTTACAGTTTCCCAAACGCAGTCAATTGTTGAAGAGGAACAAGGCAAACAAGTGCATCCCCAGACCCACATTGTGGAATAGGGGTCTATCTTAATTATCATTTTAGGCTAAGGATTAGACTACATTGCTCAGTCCTCACTACTCCTTTCGGTCAAGATAAAAAAGCTGATGGCACTAACCTTAGTGCAGAAGCATCTCTGGTCTGTTCAACTTGTTGCTCCATGTGCTATTAAAACAGGTTGATGTACACTTCAATTGCAAAATGATATAAATCCTCCCTGACTTACCCGAATGTAATGTTACATATGTCTTTGAATTATGCAACTTCGCCATGCAGAAGCTTTTATAAGAGCCATCCAAGTATCTCATACATCGTTGTGTAATGAACATTCTGTCTATTTCTGAAGGTACGATGTACTTCAACAAAGATGACATGTTTATAGGACAGCTACCTAAAAGTATGGTATTGAGTCTGGTGGACAACGATGCCTTCAATGGTTCTGTTAAGAAGAACCATTTCAACTTCATACACTATGACATCACATTGCTCGTCCTTAATGTTAGTGGAAGACAAGTTCCAAACAAGCCTCTGAAACTAGACTTCACAAGGGCTGATGGCCAATCATTCACCGTGGCCTACTACTCACTGTGACTAATAAAATGCAAAGGATTCAATATCGATTGCTTTGAATATGACAATGGATACACACTGTTTACTTTTATTCTCACATCGGGCTTGTCTGCTAATGAGGACATCTAACCTAATGAAAGACGGCAACCTAGGCATAGAACTACATTTCAACCAAGCCCTGACAAATACAGTGAATTAACTTGTGTATGTTGAGCTACAAAACATCATTGAAATTTGACGGATACTGCAACATCCTCTTTAATCAATAAAGGTGACAACTCCACCTTGGCAATGGTGATTGAAGAGAGACACGTTCCAGCTCGGAGAGATCTTGAGTACAAACCGATACACAGCATTTAGATAGTGTGCAACCATCAGATGGATTGACCATGACCAGAGTAGAATCCTATCCAACTGCCTTGTGGCCAATGTTTAGCCGAGTACTCGACCGGGAAAACACTGGGTGACTTTCTACTCTGCAGATAGCAACGGATGTCCACCAAACAGGGCACTTTTAACGATGTTCCTTAGCAGGAAATCTCTCTTGACTGGATCTACAATGGTCAAAGACTCCAAGGACCCCTTTCTTTAGTGTGTTGACAATATGTCCTTTACTATCTGCTGCATTGTTGCTGGGATGGTGCATGTCAAATATCTTGAAGCAGGTCACTGAGGACTAATAAGTTTTAATGGCTTTCTTGTCAACTATTTCTTTGAAAAAATACCTTCAATGATGCTCTACCTTCTCAAATGTGTGGCCAGGCCAGGTAATTTGTTGTTGGCATGGAGTTGTTGGCAAATAGTTGATGATTTAATGGCACGATGTGGGATATGGACCAAAAGAACCCAAAAGATGATTAAATATATCAATCAAAAAATTCTAAGCTACAGTATAAACTGCCCAAAGATGGGTCAATGTGGAAGAAAGTTAAATAATTCAGAAATAAGAATTCACAGTCCAGAAATAGTAATGACGCACGTCCCTGCTGACCTGAGCGCATGTGAAAAACAGAACCTGGCTTCTGTTAATTCAATGTATACCAAGTGAACATTTTAAGTCACTTTTAACTTTTTTAATGGAATTTCCAAAGAGTCTTATGAAAATGATGAAAAACGCTTATTTGGTCTTGTGTTTGTAAAACCTCATGGCTGATAATTGTCATAGTATTGGAAAAAAAAATTTAAAAGTGAAGAAATTACTGTTTTTAAAAAGCTTCGTGCTTTTCTGATTACTATATGTGTGTTTACTGTGTCTGTGTGAATTGCAACATCTAAGTCGGTTACTGTGACCAACTCTTTTTAGGGTTGGAAGCAGTGGCCGACTGGTTTTGTGTGAGGCCTAGCAGCTAGGCGATGTTGCCGTGAGTGTGTGGGGGTTCGAATCCCGTTTGGGTTATAGTAAAAAATTTATATTCCTTGACATACATGACTCTGTAAGGAATATATGCTAAAAGTGTTTAAAAGTTAATTTCTTTTCAAAAATAATTTAATCTGTTACCGAAGGATTATTATTCTTTGAGTTTAACATAATTATTCAAACATTACAATTTATTCAATCATCTTGTGCTGTGCAAAATTTATAAAATGACTGAAAAATAAAAAAATTGGCACAATTACGGACATCAAAATAATTGTTAATCTGTTTAAAGTACTAATATACTATAATTTGAAAAAAAAAGTTCATGCAGAAAAGGTAACATATATTGTCAACAATGTAGTGTTAATTTTGACTTTACATCAAAATATGCATTTGCCGAATACCATATATTGGGCGAAATATTAAAATCGGCCATGTTCAGCAAATTCCACACAACAGCATTGATCCTTTTCTAATTTGATTTGATTTTCTTATGTTATCCTTGTATGACAGTCAGCACAATATGGAACTTGAACACAACACAGTGAATAAGTATGCTGTAAATGGAATTGTGTGGCTGCATCCACATGCAGCAATAGGAGTGCCTTTGTCTCTCACCCCTCATTTCCAACCTGTCCCATCCCTGAAAAATAATTTAATCTTATATTTATAATGTTAATAATTTCGATATTTGTTAAAATGTGCGCATCTCAAAAACTTTTGATCATATACATTTTCATTGTTTTTTCCCTCATTATGACTGACTAGTCAGTTAACCTGTTTACTCTGAACATTTGTGCATTTTTCCTCAGTATCTGACATCTTCAGAATATCTTCTTATTCAAGTTGTCATTTTCTAAAAATGAAAATGCTTCTTCGTGTTGGTCAAGCTTTCCACAAGCATCAAATGTGGTAGTTCATATAGGAAGATCTGCCTCTAGAGGGCGGGCATCATGAACGGTGTGTGTTAGTTATTTCCTCCACATAAACCTCTAATTGTACCGTAAACATTGAACATGGCCGACGTCCGATTTTCCTTTCTAAAATTTTCACTCATTTTTGTTCATATGACTCTGAAACTCCAGGAAACGATTGGGAAGAAAAAGTTTTCTTGAAATATTGAGATACTCGCCAATATTTTGCAAAATTAAATTAGAAAAAATGCTACGAAAATGCCGACAGGCTTACACAATGACCGTTTTCAGCCTCAGAGGCATATGATCATCTGCAGATTATGCAATAGGCCCATATCACGTGAGGCCTTGAGGGGATATCAATGCAACACAACCAAACCAGCTGTCAGCTCAGTAGTCTGTAATAGATCGCAGTCAACTAGGAAACCATGGAGAAAGGCTTAACACTGTGGCTATGCCACTAAGTTCCTTTTGATTTTTGTCACAGCTCAAAATCGTTCTCCTACACCTCAACCCGAACCATGGACACCCCCACCAGTTTATGATTCTTAATAACCCAGATGATCATTTTGCTATCTTCATAAATATAAAATGGCAATCAACTATTGGCTTGGCGCGATGGTTTCACCCTTGAACCTCGAGCTTAATGACAAAAGCATTATCACCTTGGGACGCCCACTCAAGAAGCAGAGAAACAACAACAAAGACTTTTGTCTTGCAACAGAAGACTACCAGCCGATCATTTGTCCTTACCCCAACAGCTGTTTAGCAGCATAGTCATCAGACTGCTTTGAAGGACTGTTCGATGTTGCTGACTCGGTCGGAACTAGGCAGACTGCTTTAGACTCAACACCTTTCGCCTTCAGTTTCAGAAACGCAGCCCAAACGTTTGTGCCGTACGATATTCAAGCAAACCTCCTGGTTCTGAATAGATGAAGCCCCTCCAACTGCTGATGGGTATGAAAGAAATGACTGATAACTGGCGTTCACCACTGACAGGACACTGCTCATCGATTTCGTCAAGCTGAACATCGAAAACGAGTTTGACCAACCAATCGCAGATGTTTCGCTTAAAACAACCAAAAGAGCCCCGATAGGAGTTGCCATCAGAAAGATTCATGAGGATTTTCATGGCGACCTATTTGGCACTGACACTGAACATATTGAGGTAGGAGTCAACCAACGCATAAAGAGGGTCGATACAAGCACTGTTACCCTCAAGCGATTCATCCTGCTGGACGTGAAATACATGCCACAATTACTGAATGTTGATGTAGTCAGAGATATGCTGGCATGGAGGCACCTACGGATTCACAGATTTTGGTTCTCTCAGACATCAAAGAAGTCAAGGGTGTGGAGAGAACACGAGAAAAAAGAACCATGGGAAGGCCTTCAACCTTGTTTATCAAGACGATATTGAGGGTATGGCCTTGAGGCTGAAGGTGCCTAGTAATTCTTTTGCAGGCATAAAACACTGGATTAACTTTAACTTGATCAAAGTTGGCGAACCATGCTACGTGCGTTGATGATACTAGATTAAAACAACATTGAAAGTTATTAACCATTTTTACTTAAGCCAATTTCTAATTTACATATTTAATTATCTTTCCTAGTTAGGGTTATATATCTTGATGGCCTTGACAAAAGTTGACTAAATTTGCTATGTATATTTGAGATGCACTGATATAACAACCACGAAAGTTTTATTGACAGTTTTAGACTTTAACTATTTAATTATTTTTCCTAGTTACGGTTATATATCTTGATTGACTTGACAAAAGTTGACTAAATTTGCTATATATATTTGAGATACACTGACATTACAATCATCGAAGTTGCATTGACAATTTTAGACTTAAACTTAAAAAAAAGGAAACACTATTGAAAGTCGTTAAGCATTTTTACTTAAGCTAAGTACTGATTTGCATATCTAACGAACTTTTATTATTAGGGATATTTATCTGGATAGACATGACCGAAGTTGACATAACATGAAATGAACATTAAAGATACTAAGTTGAAACATAATTGAAAGTCCTTTAGCATTTTACATCTGCTAATTACTAACAGGCATATTAACGAACTTTCCTAATTAGGGATATATATTGTGACTGACTTGATCAGAATTGTTGAAGCTTGCTTTCTACATTGGAGAAACTGTTATGACCAAAAGTCACTTTAAATTTTTTAAAACATCTAATCATTAATTGCATATTCAATGAACTTTCCTAATTAAAGATATATATCTGCATTGGCTTTATCATACTTGAAAAAAAGTGCTATTAGAGAAAAGATATTACAATATTGTTGCATTTGAAGACATTTGCTGCAACTGGCTGTATTTAGAACGGCTGTCTTCAGGCCACTGCTGCTTGACTGGCAATATTTTTCGCATCAGGTGGGCAAGCTTACCTACAAATATGATCTTACTATCGTTGACTTCGTTTCCTGTTTCAAGGTCGCTCAGCCCCTGCCCCATAAGAAATCAAAGAGGTCGCCTTGGCCCTCTCTCACATCTGTAAATGCGGTTGATTGGCCAAAAGCCTTCTGAGGCCAACACTTAAACGATTACACTAAACCCTTTTGTTTCTGCACATCGTCCCTTTGGGATGAGGTCTGTACCTGCCTCGGGAGCTTGAGGGTGGTAGGTGCCAGGCGACAGATCCCATCTTGTACTATTTACAGGACGGACCGACAAGAGGATTTGTCCACACGGAACTTCTCGTAGTGCACCGTGACACCCTATGGAGTACTCAGGCATTAAGAGCTGCTGCCCTTCTATTTCTGTTACACTCGAGACAGATCAAACATATATCGCACTTGTGGCCCCTGTTTGTGTCTAACTGGTCAACATTGAACCGGTGGGTATCTTTTGGCCGGTAAGCCGAGAGGAGCTCAATACTGCAGGCAGCACAGCAGTTGTTTTGGGTCTCATTGTGATGCAGGACGTGATCGACCTTCAGGTGAAACCTTTGCACCTTGGCTTAGTCCTGGTGCTGATAGGTCACAAGCTTCTTTGAGATTGCATTGCGGAGCTGCTGCTTGGTTGGGTGTCTGCTAGGGAACAGACTACCTGTTCGAGCTGGTGCATGCTTCACCCGGGTAATGGCCAGGTAGGCAACGTTCGACCACTTGAGATAGTCATTGACTATCCAGACATTCTGGAAGTTGTGACTGGTAAGGCCCTGGCTGGAGTGGACTGTAAGGGTGTAACAAAAGTGCCAGTGGCCAGTTTGGATGGCCGCTTCCATTGCCCCTACGCTGACATTTATGATGTTGTTCAGAACCAGCTCTTCTTTGCGGTCAGTGCCTGGAATGGTGATTTGTATGTTTTGCTCCTGGCTGTCCTTGAGGTGGTGCAGGAGGGGCACAGGGGTGTCTTGAAAGCAGTCCTTGTGGCGCTTCAATTTAGCCCTGTGCTTGGTCTCGAACTTTCTGTCTTGAGGTCAAGATAAAGTCACTGGGCATCCAGACCTCAACAAACCGATCCAACTCTCTGCATTGGGGAGTGCCTTTTGAATCTCTTGGCACTGTTCTTTGTCAGGCTGGAGGAAGATACGCCTCTTGAGGGTCTTGAGGGCCAAGTTCTTGTCTTGACGGTTGACCTCGATCTCCTCGTAGTAAGCCTTCCAATGCAACCACTCGTGTGTAATCTCACCAGCAATTGGCGACGGCTCACCCTGGTCACCGCAGCAGATGCCCTGGACTCTACTGCAGTTGAGCCAGTACTGGAAGGTCTCGAGAATCGGCTGGGACACGGTGCAGACCTCATCCAAGATGATCATGTGGGGAATGGACTTCTGACCCACCCTTTCAGGGTCCACTGACCACTCCAGCGGAAGAAGCTGTGATAGGTCTTGCCTTGACTCATCTGGCCCGCATTTCTTTTGCCAGACAATGGGTCGATGTGAATACAGGGGGGTCTCTCTGGTGGAACAGCTCCATTGTTCTGCTGTTTTTGCCACAGCCCCTTCCAGCGTTCAGATAGCTCAATTGGAATTAGGTCAGTGGGTCATCATGACATGCTGCAGTGCGTTTAGGGGGCTTTTTGTTGCCATCTGTGTTAGGACTTGGGGAGGTAAGCCGTGTGCTCCTTACCGGGCATATACAGCTGCTCGCATTAGTCATGCAACTGGGCCGGAGCAATCAGGACAAACAAGCAGTTGAATCTTTGCATGTAGTACAATAATCACTATCATACCCATCCCTTATCCATAACATTAGGTCAAATTCGTAATGCACTTGTATTAAACATTGACATAAAACAGCACAGAACAGACAGTGAAGCACCGGTACACACAACAAAGTCAAATTCATGAAAGAAAGATATATGGACCTCTTGCCAAAAGGCCAAGAAGTGATGTCAGGTGTTTCGAAAATAGTTAGCGCATCCTGCCCCACATGTGGCACCCACCATATATCAATCTGTAACTCACATAGTCCCTCTGGTTTACTGCAGACACACTTTTGGGGCTGGTAGTATGCCTTGACCTCTTGAGTTTGTAGAACGCAGTTTTCTGGACTTAGATATTATCGTTGGCCACCAGACAGCCTCCTTGGGTTCAAACCGTGAAAGCATAAAGAGAAGAAGTTGATCTGGGCATAGACAAGGATAGACGCCCTTAGGGGGGTACTGGGGCTATTTGCCATGACAGTACAATAAGGATGTAGCCCAGGGGCATCTAACCGGTGCTCCAACCAGACTGCCAGGAAGTCCAGCTCTCCTTTGTCATCACAAGCCATCGGATCAGTATTTTTCCACCAACTATGTTGCCTTGCGGAGATTTGCCAATGATGCTGCATACCTGGTTCCGGCCTTCCAGGCACCAGACCTCAGTGTGTTTCTCAAAGGCATTGATGGCTTCACGGACTTTGAGAGTGGTTAGAAGGCTAGACTCTGTCAGGAAGGCAAGAAGCTGTGCTGATGCCTAGCCGTTCTTGGCGAAGTGCTTTCCATACCATGCAGGCATGACAGGGAGGACGTTTTTAGTGAACTCCCATTCCTGGACCTCTGCAAAGCCAGTGCCAATGTCTTTTGGAAGAAGCCCTGTGATGGTTACATGAGTCAGGTGGATGGGGTGTCCCAAATGCTTGAAATAGGATTTGGCTTCGCCCTGGCCCTGAAAGGAAGCAGGTTAGCAGGTCTTCATGTCGATGCTAGCAACGTCTACCATGTTGTAGTCCATTGAGTTCCAGAGCCGGCCATTGCCATGCTCCACGCAAGCCTTCTGGATGTCTGAAAGAAAGCTGGCTGGGGTCAGCTTCCAGCTGTTCTTTTCCTGGGCCACGATGCTGGCTGCATAGTTCTCAGCAGTTGCGGGATCACCAAGGCCTTCAAAAACCTCCATGAGCCTCTCATGGTCTTCCTGTGTCCTGTAGATGCAGAGTACGAGCAGGTCGAATGTAAATTGTCTATCTCAACCACTTCCCAAGAGCCAGACTGCTAATGGCTCACCCTGAGTAGCTTCTCGGATGGCCTGCCAGACATCGCCCTCGCGGATCTGGACCTCTCTACTTTGAGGAAAGTGCAGTTCTTTGGACCAGGCATGGCCGATGTGGTAGATGAGCTCTCTAGGGCGATAGTTGCAATTTCCACTCCTACCATACTTTCACTGTTGTAGATGTCCTTACAAGCAATACCCTGCAGAATGATCACCCTCTTTAGCATGTTTTGCAGTCTGGTCACATCGTTGACCTTGGCGCCATTCGGACAAAAAAGCTTTGCTCCCACTCGTGTATTTTCTGGCGCCTTATTGGTGTGAGTTTCTGGCCCCTCAGGGCACCTCCAAAATGCTCCACGATTTGCTGGGCCACAGAGCTTAGGTCACCATCTCTAAGTTGGGCTACGTTGGCAGTGTCTTGGTCTCTGAGGGGTAGAGGCCATACACAACCACCATAAATGGGCATGTGTGTTGATAGTACACTTATCGATCCAAGTCAGTACACCAGGCTTTGTGCCCTGAGTAATAACAAGGATGACCTACCCCTTCTTTACCTCAGCATGGCCTGGGTCAAATTTGTCTTCGACAGTTGCCTAGGTTTACCTCACACAGGAACTTGATTTTCTAAAAGAACTCACCCTTTGGAATAGCGGCAGGTAGCTGTGCTGCCCTTCGGTTTGTCATGCTTCATTCAGTTCCGCAATGGCATTGACATACCTTCCATCTTCAATCTCAATGCGGTCCCGGTACCCCTTTTACACTCACTAGGTAGAGAAGACCATGGTGGCACCATCGACCTCAAACTCGGCTTTGGTGTCCTCAAAGGCCACAACCCACTTGTCATCGGCTGGGAGCTCAACTGGAAGGTGCATCTATGTATCCAGGTCAAATGGCCAGTCCTCAACCCTCTCGTAGACTGGGATCCTCACTGGGTGATTGATCTGCTCTGGCAGAAGCGGCCAATGGAAGTGTCTTTCAATGTTTTAAGGATAGGCTTGTTGAGTTAGTACCAGAGTTTATACTCTCCTCAAGCTCCTTCAAAAGGTCTGTGACATGATGTCTGGTGGATACCTAGAGTCGGGGCCAATGAGGGTGGGTGGGTGGGCCATCCCTTGGTGGGACATCTGTTTCTTGCTTATACTATAGAACGTGAATCATGACCCATCATATTTGGCAAGCCAGCATGCAGCACGTTGGTACATGGCATGTGGCTCTTTGATTAGGCTTACCCATTCATTCTGTTTGTACCACACTGGCAATTTCAAGCACCTATGGGCCATAGCACGTTGTCTGTGTGTTCACCTTTCAACCTTATGAGAAAATTCACCACTATATCCGAAATGCTATTATATAGAATGTCACAAATTGGTACATGGAGGGCGAAGGTTTGTAAATTTCTGTGAATAACCTAAGTTTTGTTCCTAAATTTTGCCGAGACATGATATCAGCCTTATCTAGACTGGTTGTAGTCGTTTGGCGCAAGCGTATGCAGCAGGTTAGTAGTCAAACAGAGGTTATAAGATTGCATTTGTTGCAACAATGCAATGCAGAGTGCCGCATAGGTTCTGTCACGTCACATTATGCACAGATTCAGAAGACTTGCCAACTCACAAAACTGACCAAAATTAAACAGTCGTACTATCGTATGCGACGTCTGACCTCCTCTGTGATTGGGGTGTAACAACACAAACCTGGATGGTTTTCTTGTTCATAATCTGCCTTCAATTTGATGGGGAGCTAGTTGTACTTTCATGAGAGCACTCTCTTTCTTTGCTCTGCGTGGCAGGGCTGTGTGTTGTTACCAACCACGCCTCAGAATAGCCAGCCCTATGCTGAACTCGGCACCGCTCTGCTAGCCGGCCAAAACATGGAATCGCTGTGTACAGAAGCCGACCAACCCAGGACATGGTCCTACTTCTATCAAGAAAGCTCAAGCCCTATCATTATTGACTGCCTAAACTGTATACTTACTAAACCATATTTCTATACTTTAACGCATAAGGGGCAGACCGTTTGATTTCTAGAAGGTGGGTTGGAGGATTTTATGGAAAACGTCTTGGTGCCATTTCTAGGAAAAATTGTCTGCCAAATGGGCAGGAAATACGTGCTTCAAGGCCGTAATAACGCTGTTTTCATGTACTCTGAGACAGTAGTCCTTGTCATAAGTAGTATCTGGAGCTGCCGCCTATGGCGGTCTATAATGGCCGAGCTTTCACAGATTAATTGATAGTTAATCTGCTGCATATGGAATGAATAAGTAGAAACGTGAATATGCATGAATATATTCTTGTATTCTGTTTATTTACAAGTTATTTACAATGTACTACTACCTAATTTTCTTAAAACAAGAATAAGAAAAAGTAGAATAAGTAGAACAAAAAAGTTAATACTGATTTAATGAACAGTAGTTACAGCTACTGACACTTTAAAACACTTTTTTACTTTCTTACTGCATGCATTCATTGGTACTGGGCCACAGTCCCTCGCATAGAATTTTACAGAAATAGAAAAAACAGTGGGCTGGTCCATAACTATAAGTTTGATGGAAAGTACAAAATGTCAAAGTAAATCGTGTGTTAACTATGCAGTTAAAAAAAGCAACATTCTATACAAAATCTAAATTCTTGGTAAATCTGGTAAAACTTCTCGTCCATTGAAAGCATTTAATAAATACAATGGTGGTCGAGAGACTGTATATTCATTTTGTGAAGACAAACGTTCAATAAGCTTATTTCTATGTACATTTAATCTCCATTTCAATGGTAAATATGTCTTTCTAATATCCCTGTATAATGGACGCAGAAATATGAAATGAATTTTTTTCTACAGTCGTAACATTGTGAACCTCTTTACGATGCATACATATTCTCCTTTCGATTGGCAAATTGAAGTGACGACTCATTTCTATATTCAGTTTATTGATGGAACTGCAAAGGTCGGATAAAATTTGTTTTCATCTGTGACTCAAGTAGTCAAATGTATTTCTGGTTCAAGCATGGACTTAAACTCTTGATAAACCCTTGACCATGTTGAACTTTTTAGGCCACTATGCCACGCTTGTTTGCAGCAATCTTTTAATCTTTGAGTAAAATTTCTCAAGATTACATTAGCGTCGCCAACTTGGTGCTCTTACAAAAATATTCCAAAACCGTATAAAAACCCAAAACACCGACAACAATAAAAAACAAACAAAAAACCCAACATTTTAATATGGGTAACCCATGTAACTCTCCCAGTATCATCCAGACGCTTTAACATAAAATAACATGCTTTTGGATATCTATCATTTCTCATTTTAACTAATTTCAACCAATTTGAAATACATTAAAAAATAAATGTAACATAATGGAAGTCTACCACGTTCCCCAAACAAGGCTGTCGTATTAGCACTAAAATTTGACTTTGCAGGGGACCAAGATAGCCTTGATGAGAAAAACAACCCTAAATAATTATAATGCTTTACAGTTTCAACCTGTTGTCCTCTAAAGAACAATTTTTCATACCTTCTAAGATAAACCCCATAACGGAAGGCAATTACTTTCAATTTTGACAAATTGACATAAATTTGCCACTGTTAAAGCCCCCACTCAATTATCCGATTTATCTAATATAAATATTATTTACTTGATAAAATATTCAATGGAAAACAAAAGAATGACAAACTGTTAATGGGCTGTTGACACATTCGCTAATGCGAGAACCAGGGATTGAGAAGGGCGTCTTTATCAAAAATTTCTCAAGTTGGTTTAATTTACATTGTAAACATCATCCGCATACATTAACATTATGGGAACGTCTTCATTGACGTAGATCCCACCAGACTGATCATTACACATAGCTTGATAACTCATTAATGGATAACGAAATAAAGGGGGCTTAATATACACCTTAGCCCCGTGCCAACAGTGCAATTAAAGTAATTTAGTAAGGCTATCCTTATATCTAACACATGATTGAAGTTGTGAATACATTGATCTTAAAAGTTTCAATACATGAATATCAAGGTCATCATCCTATGGCCCCAAAGTTGGTGATTGACCTAGTCAAAGGCTTAGGAAAAATCTATTAACATTACATAACCAGATATGAACTGAATATGCTCACGTGTTTTACAACAGGTTCATTAATAGTAGTACGCTTCACAGAACAATGAGAACAATATGTTATCACTATATGTAGCAGGGTTTTTTTAGACTCCGAGTTTAATCACTTATTACAAAACTTTATTTAATATGCGAATGAGCTGTCAATTAACTTGACACTGCTCAATGCTTTATGGGACAATTAGATATCCATCAGATCAACATTTGTAGCACGTT